>APFE030389509.1:97293-118588 GCA_000404065.3 Pinus taeda
TCAGGAACCACAGAACTATTGCACCCATCAACAACAGTGCTACCTTGCAGCTTGTACATAGTTCCAATCCGAACTCCCCACATAAATAGCAGTGCTCCCCGAACCATCTTGCAGGTATCCTTCTCGAACACTATTTTTACACCTGCATCATCTAGCTTGCTAACAAAAATGAGATTTCTGGCTAATGCAGGAATATGTAGAACACCTGGAAGCGTTCTAACCCTTCCACCTTGCAACTTCAACATTACTTTTCCACGACCAACGATTCTAGCCTTCTTGTCATCCCCCAAGAAGACATCACCACCATCATATTTCTCATACTCATAGAACCACTCTCTATGTGGAGTGAATTGAAAGGATGCACCTGAGTCAATCAACCATGGCTCATGATCTACATGTGTACTTGAAGAAGCCAAGTACACATCCCCACCTTCATCTGAGGTGGTTTTCGCCTTTACAGAAGGAGCCTCATCAGATCCCTTTCCTTTATCAGGAGCTTTAGATTTACAGTCCCTTTTGTAGTGCCCTTCCTTTCCACATTTCCAACACACCACTTTTACAGGGTTTCCTGGAGATTTAGATCTCCCTTTAGATTTAGATCTCCCACTTGATGACTTATTTTTGTTTCTATTCTGGGACCGTCCTCATACAGACAAGGCATCACCATTTTGGCTCTCCATATTTTTCCATCTCATCCGTCAAAAAGGATCATCAAAATGCAAGGCAGTTGCATTGCTACCTATTGCAATAACTAGACTATCCCACGAATCTGGTAGAGAACACAACAAACTGATGCACTTATCTTCATCTGAAATCTTAATATCAACAGATGCTAACTGACTTTCCATTATTAAACGCATTGAGATGCTCTGTCACCAAGTCTCCATCTTTCATCCTCAAGTTATATAGCTTTTTCCACAGGAACAGTTTATTCACCAAAGACTTAGATTGTACAAAGTCCCTAACTTGTTCCACAAAGCCTTTTCCATAGCTTCCCCTGATACATTCAGCAATACTGAATCTGAGACACACAATCGTATTGTTCTCTTTGCCTTCTGATCCAACTTCTTCCATTCTTCATCGATCACTCCTGTTGGTTTAGTACCCAGATCTACCACGATCCACTGGTCTTTATCCACCAATAGATCCCCCATCTGGAGTTTCCACAACTCAAAACTATGGCCATTAAATTTCTCGATCTCTATATTTCCACTACTCGCCATATTCTTTCAACACCAGAATCGATCTTGCATATCTCCCACTAAACAGGGTCCACCACAGGCTCGAGAGAAACCCCTCAACAACAAAGGCGTCCCCTTGAAGCCAAAATAGCTCTGATACCAAATGTAGGTTTTAACCTTGTACAGAAATTACCTGCATACAAATTCTAAAACACAGAAAATAAACAATGTGAGGTCATAACACATAAAACACATATACATAGATATTTTCCCCTGGATCCCAAAATCGGGACTACCAGCTTGATTTTTCATTATGTTCCTTTCAATGTTATAATACATATTTATACATGCCGAAGCATCCAATACCATGGACCAAAAACCATCGCATCCAATACCATGGACCGAAAACCATCGCGTCTAATACCATGGACTGAAAAACCATCCTGTCCAAAAAACATGTTTAAAAATCATGCACAAAACCATAGTTGGGTCCGCCCAACCTAACATAGGGTCCAAAATCAAAATGCATACGAATTCTAAAACACAAAAAATAAACAATGTGAGGTCATAACACATAAAACACATATACACAAAGATTTTCCCCTAGATCCCAAAAACGGGACTACCAGCTTGATTTTTCATTATGTTCCTTTCAATGTTATAATACATATTTATACATGCCGAAGCATCCAATACCATCGACCAAAAACCATCGCATCCAATACCATGGAACGAAAATGATCGCGTCTAATACCATGGACTGAAAAACCATCCTGTCCAAAAAACATGTTTAAAAATCATGCACAAAAACATAGTTAGGTCCGCCCAACCTAACATAGGGTCCAAAATCAAAATTTTCCGGGGCGCTGCCCCGAACCCCATAAAGTGGGGTTACGGGTACCCCTCAAACCCCCTGTTAACTACGTGGAAAGAATATAACACAACCCAACACCTTCGATGGCTACCCACAGGTGACACATCTTCATCCAACAGCCACTTTGGAACCACCACTCCTTTTAAGGTACAAGTTAACTTTGATATTCCCATATTTGAGTGCCAAATAGATGTAGACGTCATAACTAAATGGTTGAATATGTTGGAAGGATATTTTTCAGTTCATTACTTTTCCAATCGCAAGAAGATTAATTTTTCACTTCCAAAAGCCACTCCACACATCAAGGACTAGTGGGAAACCTACTGTGAACAAAAGGAAAAGAAGGAATCCTCACTATTTTCAACCGCATCCACTTGGGATTCTTTCCGAGATGCCATCAAGGATCAAGATTAACCTTCGGGAGATATGAAGATAAATACATAAAGTGGACCATGCTATGACAGGGAAGGGACCAAGATGTTCCAGAGTTCACAAATGTTTTCCATACCCTCCACATGAAGGTGGGTATCAAGGATTTTGAGCAGCATTTGGTAGTCAAGTACTACGAGTATCTATACAAGTACGTCTAAGATGAGATGGAGGTCCTAGAAATCTCCTCACTCAGAATGGCATACCAATACGCTGTCAAGAATGAGAAAAATTTTAAACAGAAGAAGCGAGAATTTGGATCTGCAAATCCAAAGTAAGGAAAATTCTCCCCCTAACCATAGAGAAAATGCCAAATCCAAGGTGGAGCAACCCAAGACAACCCGTTGAAGCCATAAGAAAATAAAAACACCACGAAGAAGAAGAAGGACATGAGAAAATGGTGTGAGTTCTTTAAGAGATCCACTCACAACACAACACAACTGAGTGTCGAGCCAAGCAGTCACTTATGGCCAAGCTGAAGGCTTCTGAATCAGACACATGTTCTGAATCTTAGTCAGTCCCGACAAGGGGAATGACAAAGGGAAGAAAATCATTGACATGAAGCCTAGTGCCACCATGGCAATGACCAAGATCCAGAAGAATGAACCTAAAAATCAGACGAGGGCATTGTGAGATGTTTCTCCTCTTGAATTTTGTGATGTGTTATTAGGAGAAGCTTATTTGTGGAAGTGATTTGTTGTATATGAGATTAGACCTCACTCTATGATTATTACATTTGGAAATAAGTTGTACAAGATACCTGAGTTAGCCCCGCCTATCGCTGTCTCTTTGATCATGGAAAAGCAATGCAATAAGATCATTTCCCAGACCAGAAAAATTGATTTCCTCATGATTCACCCTCAAGGCTAGAAACATTTTGTGGCCACAGCTTCCAGACAAGGCTCCTCTCCATAGGAACAATAGATGAACAAGGTCATAGAGGAGTACAGGGATATTTTTGCCTCACCTACAAGGGTACCATTGCACTGTTATGTCAACGACTCCATCAATCTGACCCCGTGCACGCCACTACCCAATGGACCAAACTATCGATGCTTTGTTCTAGAGAACGATGAGATCAAGAGGTAGATTTAGGAGTTTTTGTAGAAAGGGCACATCAAGACAAGCTCATCACCCTGTGGGAGCCCAATTGTATTGGTACAAAAGAAGGACAGGACTTAAAGACTCCGTATTGACTATTGGGCGCTGAACAAGATCACTGTCCAGAATAGTTACCCAATCCCACATATTGATGAAATTTTTGACCAGCTCAAGGGGCACAAATATTTCATCAAGATTGACTTGAATTTCGGTTACCACTAGGTGCCTATCGAACCCTCCAATGTGTGGAAGACTTTCTTCAAATCCAAGGAGGGCGTTTTTGAATGGTTGGTCATGTCTTTCTGATTGATGAATTCCCTCACAACCTTCATGAGATTGATGGAAGACATCTTGAGACCCTTCACCAATGCATCTGTGGTGGTGTATTTAGATGACATCTCTATCTTCAGCCAGAGTTGGGAAGAGAACCTCCACCATATTTGACAGGTCCTTCAAACCCTGCGACAACACAAGTTGTATGCAAATTTTGAGAAATGCACTTTTGGCATGACCTAGGTTTAATATCTAGGGTACATCATTGATGAACAAGGTGTGCATATGAACCCAACCAAGATAAAAGTCATTCGGGATTGGCCAGCCCCAACCACTCTAACAGAGCTCTGCAACTTTCTTGGTCTTGCCAATTTCTACCATAATTTCTTGTTGGGGTTCTCTCATATCACTTGGTATTTAATTCAAGTCACCAAGGGTGGAGAAAAAGAAAAAAAAATTGGTGTGAAACCCAACAAAAGGTGCTTGCCAAGTTGAAGCATCGCCTCTACTTTGCACTAGTGCTCACATTTCCAGACCTGTAGAAACCATTTGAGATTGAGACAAACACCTCTGACTATGTTATTGGTGTAGTTCTTACTTAGCACGAGCATCCAGTGGCTTACCACAGTGAGCCACTTTCAGACCCAGTCCAAAAGTATCCACTTACGAAAAAGAAATGTATTCCATTTTGCAAGCCTTTCGTCAATGGAAGCATTGCATTATGAGGAAGGAAATAGTTATCCACACAAACCAACAACCCCTGCAATTCATACAGACGCAAGGGAAGTTTTAGAATGATCACCATTACAAATGGTCCACATACCTAGAACAATTCCATTTGAACACTAAGTACAAGAAGTTCAGCACCAATAACGTGGCATATTTCCTCATGCAACCACCAGTCATGGTGTTGATCACTGTGCTCGACTCCTCTGTGCACGATACTTAGGGGTGGTTGCAAATCTATGAGTTGATCCAAAATTTGGCAGCACATACCAAATACTACTAGAAGGTAAGAAAGTTTGAAATTTTTACCTCCAGGAAGCACTGTTATGCTACCTTGGACACATTTGTGTTCCTTCAAGCAAGCCTGCCAAGATGATTTGGGAGGTACACTATAGTTGGGTCGTTGGACATTTTAGAGTAGAGAAAACAATGGTCATACTATAATATTTTTAATGGTCAAAACTTCATCAATATGTTGGGAGGTACATTAAATCCTCAACCGCTTGTGCCATTTCCAAACAAACCATCAAGAAGCAAGGCCTATATACTCCTATGCCTACTCCGAGTCGACCTTGGGAATCCATCTCCATGGATTACATGTCGGGCCTTCCTTCTACTAAGCACATCAACAACTGTGTTTTCATGGTCGTAGAAAAATTCTCTAGTATGGCCATTATGATAGCCCTCAAGAATAGTATCACATCGGAGGCCACTACTAAACTCTTCTTTGATCAAGTGTGGGTACACTTTGGGATCCCATAGTCCATTGTTTATAATTAGGACAACAGATTCCTAAGTGCATTTTGGTCAAGTCTTTAGTTGATGATGGATACCAAACTCACTAACTCCATGACTTTCCAACCCAAAAAAAAAGTCGTAAAAGGATGATCATACACATTCTGCACATGTACAACTCGAAGCATCCACACACATGGGATGAAAGCCTCCCCTATGTCTAGCACAACTACAGTAGAGCTCTCCATAGCTCAACAAGCCATAACCCCTTTCATATAGGGCTCAGATTTCAGCCATTATGTCCCATTGATGTAGCCATACCACTTGCAGGTACTTAGGCAGATTCAACTCATGTCAAGTACTAAGTTGACAACGCTAACAACTTCATTGAGCATATTCAACACATCCACCAACAATTCCATGATATATTGGACAAATCCAATGCTAAGTACAAGTAGTGCCATGAACAACATCGGGTGTCGCAGAAGTTCCAAGTGGGTGACAAAATTTGGCTACATTTGCAGAAGGAGTGCCTCGCTATACCCCAACGCAAGCTTCGCCCGCTCTAATATGGTCCATACACCATCACTAAGGCTATATGGGTTAATTCCTTCGAGCTCAACATTCCATAATTCCTTGTTTTGCACCCAGTGTTCAATTTAGACTACCTTCAACCATACTTTCCACCATTGTTGGATACATCTGACATATCAGAACAACTCACACCAACTGAGCTAAACCCATACTGCATGGAATAGGCTATAATTGATCGGATCATTGACACAGAGATCAATAAAACTCACTAGTAGAAGATCCAACTATATCATTTTGTCAAAGCTAGCCAACTCTTGCACCACAGCAAGTGGCTCACCAAGGACCAAGTTCAACAGAAGTTTCCTAATCTCATTGAGGCACTCAACACAATGGGGACCATTTCTTCCTAAGGGGGGAGGATTAATCCAAGTGGATATTGGTGGCCACCCGCCTATTACACTTGGACCCCCAACATTGTCTCTTTTAGTTTTTCAGTTTCCTTATTTGTAGCACAATTTACTATTTTTGGCAGTTTTTCGGGTTCTAAACTTCCAAAGTTGTTTTGAGGCCCTTAAGGACGTTTTTAGGGAAAAAGGAGAGACCAAAAAAATCCCAATCTAGCTTCTTGGTTAGTTTTTGGCCTCCTCTTTGAAATATTGGGAACGAGGTATTATGATAGCCAAATGAAGATCATATGCCAAATTTACGACCCTAGGAAATTGATGTACCAATTTACCCAAACAGGACCCACAATTTTGGCACTTCATCTCCTAGAGTTAGGGTTTTTTATGTTTAGGGTTTTCCATTGTTTCTCATTGATAAATAGGCCTTTGAGCCTCATTGTAGCATAGTTCAGAGGCATGTAGCTGCCACATCTCTTCTCAGAGATAAGCTACCATCGCCCGAGCTAGTTTATTTCCATTGTGTTTGTAAGCATATTTTAGTATTTTCATATTAATGAAATGAAGTGTTATTTCTATTGTATTCTTGTATTTGTGGTTATATTTGTAATTTTTTACGTTCCTATTTAAGTGTGTATCAGTGTCATTAGAGTTTTCTACTCTTTCTTTGTTTTTCTTTGCAAGTCCCCAACGAGGTCAGGGTATAAGGACTTAGGACTCAATTTGATTGAATCTTTCAAAAGACCAGCCTAGAAAACGTTGAAAGACTCCTGTGGTGGAAGAAAAGAAAGATGAGAGGGTAGGAGATCCTTTCAAAATATTTCTCGCGAAATCCCTTGAGCGATAGAGGAACACGATGATAGATAATGTTTCCCAGATCCTTTGACAAATACCCATAGGCGACACATCTTCATCCAACAACTACTCTGGAGGTACCACTCCTTTTAAGGTACAAGTTAACTTTGATATTCACATATTTGAGAGCTATATAGATGCAAACGTTGTAGATAAATGGTTGAATATGCTGGAAGGATATTTTTAAGTTCATGATTTTTCTAATTAGGAAAATATTACTTTTGCACTTTTCAAAGCCGCTCCATATGTCAAGGACTGGTAGGAAACCTACTATGAACAAAATAACTAGAGGGAATCCTCACTGTTTTCAGCCACACCCACTTGGGATTCTTTCTAAGACACCATCAAGGAACAATATTACCCTGTCGAGAGCTATGAAGATAAATACATAAAGTGGAGCATGCTATAGCAGGGAAGGGACCAAGATGTGTCATAGTTCACAAATGTTTTCCATACCCTTTGCACGGAGCTGGGTATCAAGGATTCTAAGTGGAATTTGGTACTCAAGTACCGTGACTATCTATGCAAGTAAATCTAGGAAGAGATGGAGTTCATAGACATCTTCTCGCTCAACATGTCATATCAATACACTGTCAAGACTAAGTAAATTTTTTAAAAAAGAAGCAAGACTTTGGATGTGCAATTCCGAAGAAAGGAAAAAACATCCCCAAACCACATAGAAAAGGCCAAAGCCAAGGCAGGGAAACCTAGGAAAACTCATCAAAGCCACAAGCAAAGAACAACACTATGAAGACAAAGAAGGACACGAGAAAATGGTGTGAGTTCCATAAGAGCTCCACTAACAACACAAGTGAATGTCGGGCCAAGCAGTCATTGGTGGCCAAGCTAAAGCTTATGAATCAGACACATGTTCTGACTTTGAGTTAGAACCTGACAAGGGGAATGACAAAGGGAAGAATATCATTGACGCGAAGCCTAGTGCCATTGTGGCCACCACCAATATCTAGAAGAATGAGCCTGAAGATCTAGAGGAGGGGGAACGCCTCTTCCACTCATAGATTTGGGTGAAATGTTCTCCGCTACAGTTCATTGTCAACAACGGGAGCCAAAAGAACCTCATTTTAGAAAAGGTCATGAAGCAGCTAGGCCTACTGACGACAACACATCTGTAGTCCTACACCATCTTGTGGCTTCCCCAAGGACGAGATCTCCACGTCAGCTAGCAGTGCCACCTTCCCTACAGCATGAAGCCCTTCATAGATGAGGTATTGTGTGTTGTTACCCCTCTTGAATTTTGTGATGTATTATTAGGACAACCATACTTGTGGAAGAAACATGTTGTATATGAGTCTAGACCTCACTCTGTGATTATTACTTTGGGCAATAAGTTGTACATGATACCAGAGGTAGCCCCACCTACTGCCATCTCTTTGAGCACTCTAAAGAAATGCAGTAAGATGATTTCCCAGACCAGGAAATTTGTTTTTCTTATGATTCGCCCTTAGGGAAGGAAGAAGGTTGTGGCCACAACTTCCAAATAGGGCTCGTCCGCACATTAGTATTAGATGGAAAATGTCGTGGAGGAGTACAAGGACATTTTCATCTCACTGACAGGGGTACCTTTGCACTGTAAGGTCAAGCACTGCATCAGTCTGACCTGGGCGCGCTGCTACCGAATGGACCGATCTATTAACACTTTTTTCTGGAGAACAATGAGATCAAGAGGTAGATTCAGGAGTTGTTGCAGAAAGGGAACATCAAGCCAATCTCACCATCCCGTGGGAGCCTAATTGTATCAGTACACAAGAAGACAGGACTTAGAGACTTTGTATTGACTATTAGGTGCTAAACAAGATCACTGTCTAGAATAGATATGCAATCCCACGGATTGATGACTTTTTGGACCAGCACAAGGGGACCAAATATTTCAGCAAGATTGACTTGAAGTCTAGTTATCACCAGGTGCCTATCGAACCCTCTGATGTGTGGAAGACTTCCTTCAAATCCAAGGAGGGCTCAAATGGTTGGTCATGCCTTTCGAGTTGACGAATGCCCCTACAACCTTCATGAGATTGATGGATGACATCTTGCGATGCTTCACCAATGCATTATTGGTGGTGTATTTAGCTGACATCTTGATCTTCAGCTAGAGTTGGGAAGAGCACCTCCACCATATTTGTCAGGTCATTCAAACCTTGCGATAAGACAAGTTATGTGCCAATTTGGAGAAATGCACTTTTCTCATGACCCAGGTTCAATATCTAGTGTAGATCATTGATGAGAAAGGTGTGCATGTGGACCCAACCAATATACAAGTCATTCGGGATTTGCCAGCCCCAACAATTCTAACAGAGCTCTGCAACTTTCTGGGTCTTTCCAATTTCTATTGCAGGTTCATGTTGGGTTTCTCTCATATCACTTGGCCTTTAAGTCAAGTCACCAAGGGCGAAGCGAAACCAAATTTTTTTTCTTCTAAAACCCGATAGAAGGAGTTTGCCAAGTTGAAGTATCACCTTTTCTCTACACCAATGCTCATTTTTCCAGACCTGAAGCAACCATTTAAGATTTAGACAGACGTCTCCGACTATGTTATTAGTGCGGCTCTTACTCAACAGGTACATTCAATGGCTTACCGTAATGAGACACTTTTAGAAATAGTCCAAAAGTATCCCACTTATGAAAAATAAATGTATTCCATTGTGCAGGCCTTTCGTCAATGGAAGCATTACATTCTGGGGAAGGAAACAATCATCCACACAGACCACCAATCCCTGCAGTTCATACAAACACAAGGGAAGTTATAGAACGATCGCCATAATAAATGGTCCACATGCCTACAACAATTCCATTTGAACATTAAGTACAAGAAGGGAAGTATCAATAACATTGTAGATTTGCCTTAGCTGGCTACCTGTCATGGTGTTGATCACTGTTCTTACCTCCTATGGGCACAAGACTTTGGGGTGGCTACATATTTATGAGAGTGATCTAGAATTCGATAGCGCATACAAAACACTCCTGGAAGGTAAGAAAGCTCCAAATTTTCACCTCTAGGATGCATTTTTATGCCATCTGGAATACATTTCTTTTCCTTCAAGCAAGCATGCCAAGACGATTTGGGAGGTGCACTACAATCAGGTTGCTAGACATTTCGGAGTAGAGAAAATTGTGGCAGTACTGTATAATTATTTTTGTTGGCCGAACCTTTGTCATGATGTTGGGAGGTACATTAAATCCTTCATTGCATGCTCCATTGCCAAACCAACCATCAAGAAGTAAGGCCTATATACTCCTCTACCTACTCCTAGTTGACCTTGGGAATCCATATCCATGGATTACATATTGAACCTTCCTTCTGCTAAGCACGGCAATGACTTCATTTTCGTGGCCGTCAATAGATTCTCTAAGATGGTCATTATGGTGGCCTGCAAGAAGAGTATCACAACAAAGGCCACTACTAAACTCTTCTTTTAGCAAGTGTGTGTACACTTTGGGATCCCACAATCCATTGTTTATGATTGAGACAACAAATTCCTAATTGAATTTGGGTCAAGTCTCTGGTCGATGCTGGATACCAAACTCACTAAGTCCATCACTTTCCATCCCCAAACTCATGGCCAAACAGAAGTTGTCAACAAGATTATCATACACATTCTTCGCATGTCCAACTCGAAGAATCCAAACACATGGGATGAAAGCCTCCCCTATGTCCAGCATAGCTACAAAAAAGCTCTCCACATCTCAATGGGCTACAACCCCTTTCAAGTAGGGCTGGTATTTCGCCCATTATGTCTCATTGATGTGGCCATACCATTTACAACTACTAAGGCAAATTCAACTCATGTCCAGTCCGGAAGAGACATGACTAACAACTTCATTGAGATCATTCAACACATTTTCCAATAGGTCCATGATATATTGGACAGAGCCAATCCTAAGTACAAGTAGCACCATGATCATCATCGGGTGTCGCATAATTTCTAGGTGGGTGACAAAGTTTGCCTACATTTGTAGAAGGAGCGCCTTGCTGGACCCCAATGCAAGATTTTTCGGCTTCGATATGGGTCATACACCATCACCAAGGTTTTATGGGATAATTCCCTCGAGCTCAACATTCCATCGTTCCTTGTTCTGCACTTAGTCTTCAATGTAGACCGTCTTTGACCATAATTTCCACCATTGCTGGACACATCTAACATTATAGAACAACTTACACCAACAGAGCTAAGCCCAGACTGCATGGAATAGGCCACAACTGATCGGATCATCGACACAAAGATAAAGAACACTCCCCAGTAGAATATTCAACTATTTCAGGTTGTCAAATTTGGACAACTCTTGCACCAAGGCAAGGCTCACCAGGGACCCAGTTTAGTAGAAGTTTCCCCATCTCATGGAGGCATTCAATGCAATGGGGACCATTGCTTCCTAAGGAGGGAGGGTTGATCCAGGTGGATATTGGTGGCCACATGCCTATTCCACTTGGAACCACAACACTGTCTCTTTCAATTTTTCAGTTTCCTTAATTGTAGCACAAGTTACTATTTTTGGCAGTTTTTCGGATCGTGAACTTCTAGATCCGTTTTGAGGCCTTAAAGAACATTTTTAGGGAAAACGAAGAGACCAAAAAAATCCCAAACCAATCCTTTGGTTATCTTTCAGCCTCCTCTTTGATATCTTTGAAATGAGGTATTATGATAGCCAAATGGAGATTGTATGCCAAAGTTACGACCCCAGGAATTTGATGTACCAATTTACCAAAACAGGGCTCATAGTTTTGGCACTTCATCTCCTAGGGTTAGGTTTTTGATGTTTAGGGTTTTTCATTATTTCTTAATAATAAATAGGCATTTGAGTCTCATTGTAACACATTTCAGAGGCATGTAGCCGCCACATCTCTTCTCAGAGATAAGCTACCATCGCCTAAGCTAGTTTATTTCCATTATGTTTGTAAGCATATTTAAGTATTCTGGTATTAATGAAATGAAGTGTTATTTCTACTAAATTTTTGTATTTGTGGTTATATCTATAATTTTTTCCATTCCTGTTTAAGTTCGGATCAGTTGTAGCAGATTTTTCTACTCTTTCTTTGTTTTTCTTTGAATGTCCCCAATGAGGTCAGGGTATAAGGAGTTAGGACTCGATCTAGTTGAACCTTTCGAAATTCCAGCCTCGCAAACCCCGATGACCTCGCAATGGCAGAAGAAAAGGAAGACGAGGAGGTAGGAGATCCTTTCAAAATATTGCTCGAGGAAATCCTCGAGCGACAAAGGAATGTGATGATGGATAATTTTTCCCAAATCCTTCGACGACTACCCATAGGCAACGCATCTTCCTCCAACATTCACTCTTGGGGTACCACTCCTTTTAAGGTACAACTTAACTTTCATATTCCCATATTTGAGGGCCAGATATATGTAGACATTGTAGATAAATGATTGAATTTGTTAGAAGGATATTTTTCAGTTCATGACCTTTCCAATCGGGAAAATGTTACTTTTGCACTTCTCAAATCCACCCCACATGTGAAAGACTAGTGGGAAGCCTACTGTGAACAAAAGGATGAGAGGAAATCCTCATTGTTTTTAGCCTCACCCAATTGGGATTCATTTTGAGATTCCATCAAGGAACAATACTACCCTATTGGTAGCTATGAAGATAAATACATAAAGTGGACCATGCTATGGCAGGGAAGGGATGAAGATGTGCCAGAGTTCACAAATGTTTTCCATACCCTCCACACAAAGTTGGGTATCAAGGATTCTGAGTGGCATTTGTACTCAAGTACTACGACTATCTCCACAAGTACATCCAAGACAAGATGGAGTTATTGGACATGTCCTCACTTGGCACGACATGTTGATATGTTGTCAAGATGAGACTTAGTTCTCATTTTTTACCTCCTAGGTTCCTGGGTCTCTCTTTATTTCCAGGCCCTCCTATTCTTCTTGGTTCCCATTCTGACCACTCAGGACACTTCACAACCTTCTTTACTATGCTCAGCCTCTGATCTGACCCTAAAATACTTTGTTTACATCCTCTACTCATGTAACACACCCTAGTTGTACAAACGAGTGAGTTATAACGCTCCCCAAGCTTGTAGACAAAGAGTTAGTCCTTCCATTAACACTATGTAGCCTCTCTTGAAGTTCGTTAGCCAGCCAATATCTTGATCAGCATCTGTCTCTATGAATTCCTAGGTTGGGGGAGCTGCTTATAGTCTGCTTAAGGGATCTATAGTTGTTCACTGTGCTTGGTTGCCTATTTCCTAATCATTGTTTCTTTTTACATAAATAGAAATGTGAATTTGTTTTTTGAAAGAAAAATGAAAAAAATTGTTTATTATTTTAAATTTTGGTTGGTCATATTCAACATTTGAATATTGGATTAGTTGTTAGATAGCATTGCATGTCTGAAAGTTGTGCATGTGTTTAATGCATTGGATGCATGGTGCTTAATTAACGTATAAATGATTCTCTCATTGTAGAAATAATTCATTCATCGAATTGAAATTGAAAATCATTTTCTGCATGGTTTAAGTCAGAGTCTCCTAAAATTCCATACGTCAACACCCCTTTTGAAGACATTAATAAAGTACCTCTAAAATATATCTTGTAATAAAAGCAATCAACAACTCTTTTTTGAGTATACACACATATTAGACTAGGCTAGGATCTTGGGCTAGGCACTTGTGAGTTAACTACCCAAGATCGCAAACTAAGACTAGTGTTGTTAAAGAGGGTAAAATCATGTTGCACTCATACTATCTAGGACCACTCCAGTCAAAGTAGAGTTAAATGTGAGACAACATTGGAATGTGAGAGAAGGTAAATCGCCTTCGATGGCATCTCCATTGGGTATTATGTGTATTGGGGATCCCTTCGGAGATATCGGATCCTAGTTGGGGACTTAGGTATCCTACCCACATATCGTATTGTCTACGACCATGTCCCCCCTGGTAGTGTTTGTGATTTAAGGTAACCATAGTGGCCAGACATTTTTAGGGATGAACATAAGGTGACTGGGGTGGGTGGCCCTAGTACCTAAACAAAAGAATCTACTATGTCTTCGGTTTTTGGGTGGGTATTCATCTTCACGAGAGTACTTGGCCCTTTAATTTGAGGTTCGGGCAAAGCTCGAGAGTAATCGTAACTATACATTTGGCCAACTCTCTCTTTTAGCCATTATGATACTGGGTTTCATATCCAGCAAATGGTGGTTATCAGATAGAGTCATATCCCTTGACTACTTTTTGATTGACTTTTAGAGTATTTTTTTATTTTTTAGGTGTTGGTTTGTTATCACTTAGACTATACGAAATATTGCTATAATTTTTTTTGATAAAATATATCGGTCACCATGGCTACATACGACCCTCATTGTCAATCTTGGTGACAACAAGGTCTTCCTCTGTTGGCTACGGAGGATCAACCAAGAATTGGTGATCTGGATTATCCCTCTTCGGGAAATTAGTCTCCAGTGTTGGACCCTGAAACAAGCAATACCTCATGGGACACTTTATTGCTTGAGGAATTTTTCACTGAAAGAGTTGTTCCTCCTTATAATCCTCCCCTCACTGAACCTCTAGAACCTATATTGATTTAGGTAGCACCGATACCTACCATGTCTTCCACGGTACCTACATCCACCATTCTCGTAGCGACTAATGGGTCATGGGCTTTTTTGGAGAATTTTGGTCCACCCCCACTTTCCACACCAATCGTCAGTAATACATAGATGCTAGGTTACCCCACTATCCATATTATGCCAAGTCTGAGCAAGTTAGTTACACCAGTTATGAGTGGAACCCAGTACATGCTTGTTTATGCCCCTTTTGTGTCTGCTCTTGAACATTTGGCCAACGCTTTAAATAGCGTTGTTAGCGCGGGCCCCTTTAATAATCCCTTTGGTTGGAATCCTTTGTTAATTTCAAACCTCGAGGCTCAAATGCTAGGAGGCAATGTTCCCAACAAGCACATACCGGCAGGGGGCATTACCATACCCCCTTCGTCTATAGGTCAGCCTAGATTATCGTTAATTGACATAAATCCTCCAAGTGGACACTACCCCAATGTTAGTCATGTGTCGATGGCCAACTACATGGCTAGCGAGATCCCTCAACCTAGTCTTGCTCAATGCATTTGGGTTCCCCATTCTCAACCTCAATTGAGTCAATAGGGACATTTTTATCCTGGGGGCAATCAACCTTATATCCCCATGCCTAACATCCCTTATGGACAACCACCCTATATGACTATTCTACCACTGCAAGGAAACTATTATGCAATGAACCCTATGTATCCTATTGGAAACAATATGATGAGTAGACCCCAGGGTCCTTCAAGAAATTCGCATCACCCTGGTTAGACTCAGGGGCACCAAATACTTTGCGTTTTTTGGAAACACTTGACATCCCCGATCTTTAAAAACTGACCAATGACCCCCATCTACCACAACTTATATTGGCCCCCAATCCTGCACAAAATATTTGCCGACATCCCAAAGTTTGAAGAGAAACAAGGGAATGATCTAGGTACACATGTCACCACCTACCATCTATAGTGTGTCTCAAACTCCATGGTGGATGATAGTAACTGGCTCTGGCTCTTCCCCCTCACCCTTACTGGAAATTACGCTAAGTGGTACATTGCGTTACCACGCACGTCATTTAATACCTTTGGCGCCTTGGCGATGGAATTTTTAAATCACTTTCAGTTTCCCATCTGCTACGAAACCGTGACAGAACTTCTTCCTACCTTGCGCCAAGACAAAGCCTCCCACATCTCCGATCACATTCATGAATGGAGACGTAGGTAGAGGCTAGTTAAAGCCCCCATTCTAGATTATCTCCTAGCATATTGGTTCTATAAATATCCTCCCCCAAATTTCCAAGGATGTTGCCTTAGGTGGTGCGGTCACTGAAGACCAATCTATTCATCATTGCCGACATTTAGATTTTATTTATTCACAGTCAGACACACTATACAACGTAATCCCCAATGTTTCCATAACTTCCAATGCTCCTGCTACTCAGCAACCCAGGCACACAATGATGGTATCATCAGCGTTACCTCAAGGAGTGTTGTAAAACAACTTAGCAGGCGCATTGCCTAGTTGTCTATTGATCCACTACTTGTACCCAGATGGATTCTCTTCCAACTGTTGTGGTAAACTATGTGCATTCTACGCAAAACCCCAGTGGCAAGAACTAGAAGAATAAGAAAAAGACCTCTCCTTCTGAAGAATATTCAGCTAAGAATCCAACCCCAAGCATAAAGTTGTTTTACAATTTGGCAATGGAAAGGACAAAGCCATCAAGTTCCCTTGCAAAATCTGTGTGGAAAACCATATGACACATCGATGTTCGTGCCTCCAAGAATGCATATTCTTGCTCAAAAGGAAACTGGCCATACCCCTGCAGTCCTACACAACCTTTTCCCTACTCAGTAGCAACAACATATTATTTTGAACCCACCTCAACCCCCGCAAGTGGGAAATGACAATTCAAACCATTCTTCCTCTAGTGGAGTATCGTCGACTATTTACACCTTTGAAATGGTTGGTATTCAAATATGAGCCAAAGAATATGGAGCTCTAATCACTAATGCTTAGGACTCTACCTCGAGTTCAAACCCATCGCCACCTAATGATCTTCATATCGAAATCCCTATTGCTGATCTTGTAATTTCCCCCCCAAAAGGGGAACTTTGTCACACAACACATAATACATCTACACGTGCTTCCCATAACTATAGTATTGTAGAAGATTTGGCACAAGCACTGTCAGCTAATTTTGCACTCGAAGTATTGCAAACTTGTCCAACACAATGGAAAGCATTGCTTTCGAATATTGGTGGGTTTGACCCTCAAGATTCCATGCTAGCCATATTTGACATGGAGAAATTTAAACCTCACTTTTCCCACCAACTTGCATTTTAGGTGCAATTTTGTTCAAAAGGCAGGGGTGTCCATAGAATAGTCATTGACGAAGGTGCTTTGACCTGTGTCATGTCCAATTTATGCTAGCTCACTTTGGGTTCTCCAACCCTCTCTCCACCGTCAAATTCCCTTAAATTGTTTGATGGCCACACCTTCATCCCAAAAGGCTACCTTTCCAACTACCCCATCACTCTGAGTGGGAAAACGGTAATAGTGAACATTGAAGTCAGATTGCCATCTTGACTATAATCTACTTTTGGGCCACAATTGGACTTATATCATGACTTCCATTGTGTTTTCGGTCTTTTGCCTCATCCTATTTCCATTGGATGGGAGAATTGTCACAGTGGATCAGTTGTCTTTCTGCACCCCATGTTACTCCATGTTGCCTAGCGACATTGTACCTTTAGTGGGTGGCATATATGACTCTTACGTCAGTGTCAATACCGATATTTTGAATGGCTTTGCCCTGATGGGTTGTTTTCCTCTCCCATCACCTGAGGTTCCACAGATGGTTTCTATGGTCTCCACCATTCCTCATGACCCAATCGGTCCCTGGATCCTCCTGACATTAAAACTTATAGAGAACACATGCCGCTTTCACCAATTGAATTGGCTTATCAATCCATTCAATCTGCATCTAACTCTCGAGTCACTTTGTTCACAACCAATGGTACCATCTCCTCTCCCATAATGGCTCCCTCTAACAATCTCCTCAATGAATTCCTACATACGGAAAAATATATTCAAGAGATATTGTCTTTAGAGGAGCGACCTTAGGAAACCTCTAACCATTGCGCTTCGGTATCTGATTT
The DNA here is from genome assembly GCA_000404065.3 of Pinus taeda. Taxonomy (NCBI): domain Eukaryota; kingdom Viridiplantae; phylum Streptophyta; class Pinopsida; order Pinales; family Pinaceae; genus Pinus; species Pinus taeda. Next base: position 115,118 of record APFE030389509.1, read on the forward strand.
GGACGCGACCCCTGTAAAATTCCTGTATTTTGAGCCACCTAAGGTTGTTCCCTTGATTTAAATGACTGTCCAAACTATGGATTCAAAAGGGAACTTGGGAAATATTTCAAAAACTATGCCCATTTCTATCTCAGTCAAAATAGGTTTTGTGGAAAGCATTCAGATTGGAGCCAACTGCAATCCTGGGGAAATTGCGAGCTTCACCTACCCTTTTAAGGACTTCTCTAATGTTTTCCCTTGGTATTTTTAGAAAATGCATCGCATAGACCCTTCTACTGTCAAGTATGAGATCAAGAATTATCGAGCATTTTTAATGGTATTTTTCTTGCTCGTTAATCTAAAAAACCTCGAGTCTACTTCTTTGGGCTCGTTAAATATTATGAAACCAACTCACAAAGAGATAGAAAAGAAATATCAACGCCTTAGAATTCAGCCTCTTCGAGGGGGCAACCTCCTTTACATTACACAAATGAACAATTCTTGGATGATACAAAAGAAAAAACCTCCTTTCTATATATAGGAGTCTAAGGGGTCACAATATAAGCAAAGTCGACCTAACAATAATAATCTAAGGACACAAAAATAACAATAGTGGGCTTCTATGGGGCACAATAATAACAATATGGGGACCCTAGGGGCACAATAATAAGGGATACAATGACAATAGTAATGGGGGAATCACTAGTATTATAGGGACCTAACATGCCCCTCTCCTTCAAAAAATTGTTGTCATCAACGCTTGAGTAGTTTTGGATGCTTCTGTATAAAATTCTCATCCTCCCATGTGGAATCTTCAATGGGTAAGTTCTTCCACTTGATGAGATACTCTAAAATTGATCGATTCTATATCTATCGAGTTCTTGTTTCTTTGACTGCTTCAGGTTCCAATATGATTTTTCCTTCCTCGTCAAGTTTTGGAAATATTGTTTGAACTGGTAGCTTGTCACTTATAACCTTCTTTAAGCATGACACATGGAAGACTGGGTGCAATCGGGAAGTTGTAGGAAGCTCCAATTTGTATGCCATAGTACCTATATTTTGTAACACCTTGTATGGACCAAAATACTTTGGTGATAGTTTATTATCCTTCTTAGCTTGCTTGAGGGACATTTGTTTATATGGTTGTAGCCGTAGGAATACCCAATCACCTACATCAAAAATTCTTTCGTTGCGATGTTGATCTGCCTGTTGTTTCATTCTATTCTGCGCCAAGGTGAGGTTATCCTTTAAGAGTTGAAGAACTTGTTGTTGATGCTTGATGTGATCTTCCACTACTTGAACCTTAGAATTTTCTCTTAAATATGATGTGATGTATGGTGGATGATATCCATTAAGTGCCATAAATGGGGAATTTTTGTTACTGTATGGAAGGAAGTGTTATACCACCATTCAACTAGAGTCAACTATTTGACCCATTGTGTCTGTTTATCAGATACAAAGCAACGAAGATATCCTTCCAAACATTTGTCTACTATCTTAGTTTTCTCATCAGATTGAGGATGATAAGATGAGCTATGAGCTAACTAAGTACCAAGACAAGAAAATAATTCTGTCCAAAATTTTCCAGTGAAAATGGGATCTCTGTTGCTTACAATAATCTTTGGGTTTCCATGTAGCTGTAGAAACTATACTCGCTTTAAACGGATGAGATAATGCACAAAAGTGTGCATACTTGGTAAGTCTATCAACTACCACCATGATAACACTCTTTCCTTTATACTTGGTTAAACCTGTCATAAAATCCATTGAAACTTCCTCCGCTTTAAACGGATGAGATAATGCACAAAAGTGTGCATACTTGGTAAGTCTATCAACTACCACCATGATAACACTCTTTCCTTTATACTTGGTTAAACCTGTCATAAAATCCATTGAAACTTCCTCCCAATGTTGGCTTGGAATGGATAAAGGTTGTAATAGACCTGGGGTCTTAATTGTTTCAACTTTATTTTTTTGGAAAACCAAACATTCCTCCACAAACTTTTGAATATCTGATTTAAGGCCATTCCAAAAAAATTCCTTCTTAACCCTGTGGTAAGTTTTTAGAAATACTGAGGGAGAGGTGTGCAATTCCCTAAGAATCTTTTGTTTGAGTTGGGAATTCTTACATAGGTATAATTGATCTTTGTACCATAAGGAATCATTTTTCCAGGTAAATGTATCAGCTGTACTAGGATTTTGTTGTAACTTTTGAATGAGTGCCCACACTTCTACGTCATTCTTCCATTCATCCCTTGCTTCATTTATCCAATCTGGTTGGATAATAGAAATGGCGCAAAAAAATGCTTCCACATCCTCATCCTTTCTTGAGAGTGCATCTGCCATAACATTTTGCTTCCCTTTTTTGTAGATGATTTCAAAGTCATAACCCAACATCTTTGTGACCCATTTTTGCTGCTCTTCTGAAGATAATATTTGTTCTAAAAAGTATTTAAGACTATCATGATCTGTTTTTACCTTGAAGTGTCTTACCATTAGGTAGGGTCGTCATTTCTTAAGTGCATGTAGTATTGCCAAAATTTCCTTATCATAAATATATTTGTGTAAATAGTTTCCTTTGATTGGATGACTTTTGAAAGCAATGGGTCTTTCTTCTTGCATTAAAATAGCACCAAATCCATTTCTTGGGGCATCACATTCCACAATAAAGGTTTTTTTGAAGTCCAGTGTAGCTAAGATCGGTGCTTGGCACATTGTCTCGTTAAGATGTTCAAAGGCCTTCGTTGCTTCTGGAGTCCATGAAAATGCATCTTTCTTCAATAATTTTGTTAGAGGTGCTACTATTCTCCCATAACTCTTAACAAACTTGCGATAATACCTTGTCAACTCGAGAAATCCTCGTAGATGCTTTATGGATGTTGGGATTTTCCATTCCTTAATGGTTTTAATTTTTCTAGGGTCTACCTTAACACCTTCATGAGATACAATATGACCCATATATTCCACCTCTTATACTCCAAAGAAAAAATTGGAGCTTTTACATATAATTGTTTCTCCTCCAATAGTTTGAGCACCCTATCAACATGTTGAATGTGATCCTTCCAAGACTTGTTGTAGATTAGTATATCATAAAAAAATACTAACACAAATTTTCTAAGAAAGGGTTTGAAAATAGAATTCATCAAACCTTGAAATGTAGAAGGTGCATTGGTAAGGCCAGAAGGCACGACCAAAAATTCATAATGACCCTCATGAGTTCTAAATGTTGTTTTTGGAATGTCTTCAGGCTTCATTCTGATTTGATGATATCCTGAACGAAGATCCAACTTGGTGAAGTAAATTGATCCATGCAATTCATCCAATAATTCATCAATGACAGGAATGGGAAATTTATCTTTAATAGTGAGCTTGTTGAGCTCCCTATAATCGGACACATGCGCCATGATCCATCCTTCTTGTGCACCAATACTACTGGAGCAGAGAAAGAACTTTGACTTAGTTAAATTATACTAGCCTCTAGCATTTCTGCAA
>APFE030389509.1:118776-140065 GCA_000404065.3 Pinus taeda
ACACTTCCATCTTTATGATTGTGAGTGGTAGGCTTCCTTGTTGCCATAATTTTTCTTTCCATTTTTCTTGCCAACCTGAACACCTTCTCATGGTACCAAAATTTTATGAAACCAACTCACAAAAAGATAGAATAGAAAGATCAACACCTTAGAATTCAGCCTCTTTGAGGGGGAAACCTCCTTTAAATTACACAAATGAAAAATTCTTGGATGATACAAATGACAAAACCTCCTTTCTATTTATAGGAGTCTAAGGGGTCACAATATAGCCAAATTTGACCTAACAATAATAATATAACAGTAAAAAAATAACAATAGTAGGCTTCTATGGGGTACAATAATAACAATATGGGGACACCAGGGGCACAACAATAACAATAAGGGATACAATGACAATATTAATGGGGGGATCACTAGTATTATAGGGACCTAATATTAAACTACTACAAATAAGATATGAGTGTGTTCTTTTTTGGTAATTTTTCGGGCTCGTGAACTGAAAAATCCTCGAGTTACCCTCTTCTAGCTCGTAAAACTCCTACGAAGATGATATGTGCACTTTTTTTGGGACCTTTTCTCACTCTTGAACTGAAAAAAATCCTTGATTTATCTTCTTCAGACTCGTAAAACATCTATGGAGAAGACCTTTATCTTTTTTTCCTTGTTCATTAAACTGAAAAACACATATCGAGTTTCCTTCATCTGACTCATTAAAATTTTATGAAGACATATCAAGTTTTCTTCATTTGAATCGTTAAAATTTGATGAAGATCTATCAATTTCTTCATTTTACTTTTTAAATTTGATGAAGATATATCGAGTTTTCTTCATTTTAACTCATTAAAATTTAATGAAGATATATTGAGTTTTTCTTCATGTGACTCATTAGAATTTCACAAATAATATTGAGTTTACTATGTCCCCTCGTACTCTTAACAAAATGAAGCAAATGTATGTCTATTGAACATAGGTTTATCACTTTATCCGGACTCAATAGAATAACTTACAGAAATAGGATTGTGTCGGGTATACTATTAAACCTTTGTCACACCCGGTTATCAACTATGAGAAAGGGACCCCCTGGAGTTTCTCTTTAAGATCTTTTCAGACTCTCTAAATATGAAAATACCAAACTGAGTTTACTCGTCTGGACTGGTTAAACTTAATCAGATGGGAAAAATAGACAATAGAATGGCTCAATGTCTTTATTCGGAAAGTTTTTGTTTTAGCAGTAGTTGTTATCTTGAACATGGAACTCCCTTAGCAGTTGTGTAATGTTCCATGACCTGAACAGTTGTCGTATGTTCCATGCAGTCTGGGTTTAGCTCTGTTGGTGTGACTTCTTCTATAATGTCAGATGTGTCCAACAATGGTGGAAAGTATGGCTAAAGGCAATCTACATTGAACATTGGGTGCAGACCAAGGAATAGTGGAATGTTGAGCTTGAAGGCATTGTCCCCTATAGCCTTGGTGATGGTGTATGGCCCATATCGGAGTGGGAAAATCTTGCAGTGGGGTCCAATGAGGCGCTCATTCTACAAATATAGACAAACTTTGTCATCCACCTAGAACTAGTGCGACATCCAATGCTAACCACGGTGTTGCTTGTACTTAGCATTGGCTATGTCCAATATATCATGGACCTGGTGGAGAATGTGTTGAATGAACTCAATGAATTTGTTAGCCCTGTATGTTCCGGACCGAATGTGAGCTAAATATGCTTGAGTAGTTGCAAATGGTATGGCCACATCAATGGGACATAACGGATAAAATCTCAGGCCTACCTGAAAGGGGATGTGGCCTGTTGAGTTGTGGAGAGCTCTGTTGTAGCTATGCTAGACATAGGGGAGGATTTCATCCCATGTGCATGGATGATTCAAGTTATACATGTGCAAAATGTGTACGATCATCATGTTGATGACTTTTTTTTGGCCATGAGTTTGGGGATGGATGAAGATGAGTTTGGCCAAATAGTCTCCTGGAAACATCTATGTAAAATGAAATGCATTGTGAAAGAGGTCGAAGGGTTTTCAAATGATTGTCGAAACATTGTATGAGATATAATTGTTTTGCTTCCAAGAGGTTAAGAAGAGTGAGAGAGAAAGGAGTTGGAGGATTAGGGAAGCTTGATTCACTAGATGGTTGTAATCATTCTTACCAATCTAATAATATAGACCTATTGTTGTTTTGTCTACTCGATGGTGCTAATGTCGTGTTTATTTACATGTTGATTCAGTACCATAGTTTATGAGTATTTTAGATGCATGTTGTTTTCATATCTTTATGTATTAATGTTTTGATTATCAAAGTTCATATGTTGTAGTATTACTCTCCTTCTTGTCTATATGCAGGTGTTGATCTAGGAGCTAGTAAAGGGGTCTTTTGCTATGCTACATTGGGTTCTCCAGCAAGACTGCATCAAGATCTAAGGTAATCTTTCCTTTTTTCTTTTATTATCACACATGCACATATATATATATATATATAATTATATATATATATATGATTCTTTGTGTTAGTTGCAATTAATATGAATGATCTGCCTTGGATCATAGGAATATCCTTGAGGGTAGTCCAACCACAACCACTTGTGCATTAATCTTATCGGGATCCAAGGGAGACCATTCAGATCCAAGGAAGACCCTTTGCTAGCTCCTAAATCAACACCCACATATAAACAAGATGGAGAGTAATACTACATCATGTGAACTCTGATAATCAAAACATCAATACATAAAGATATGAAAACAACATGCATCTAAGCTACTCGTAAACTATGGTATTGAATCAACATGTAAATAAAAGGATATTCTCGAGATCTAAGGCAGACCGTTCAGATTAACTGTAGCTGGAACAATGTAAACTCTGAAACATGAACTATAAACTCAAAATGAGAACTCTAGCCAAAGCATCCCCCAAAAACATGAAAAATCAACTCGAAAATGAAAAGTGTTGATGGAATAACACTCTTTTTTCTAGGGTAAATTTTCGACATGTTTTAAAAATGGTAGTAAAAACCAATTTTTTGTGCAAAAATTGTTTAAAAAGCACCCTGAAAACGAAAAGTGTTGATGTGTTGATGTTGAAATAACATTTGTTTTTTTTCACGATAAATTTTCAACATTTTGAAATAATGGCGTAAAAGATTTTATCATGACTCCAAAAAACATTGAAATCTCAAAAGAATAATGAAAACATAAATTTAAAAATTAAAACAATGAAAAAAATAACAAAAAAGTAAATAAAATATATATTAAAAAAAAACATAAAATTAAAAAATGACAAAAAAATCAAATATATTAAAAATGACAAAAAAGAATCAAACATAAAAATAAAAACAAAAATTAACATTAAAAAAAAAAGAAAAACAAAAACAGAACAAAAACAATCATAGAAATGTTAAAAAAGAAAAACAAAATTAACTTATAAAAGATAAGAATTAAAAATTTAAAAAATATATAGAATAATAACAACAAAACATATATTTTCAAAAAACATAAAAAGGTAAAAAATTAATAATTATTTTGTAAACCATAAAATTTGAAAATATTTTTTTTTCAAATATACAAATAAATAATATAATTATACAAAAAAAATTAAATACTATTAAAAAACTAAAACATATATATATATTAAAAAACCAATTAAATAATTAAAAAAAAAAACATAGTTAATAAAAATGAAAAAAAATTATTATTACTAACAAAACTTCAAAAAAAATGGATGGCAACTCTCGGCGAAGGGCCTGGAGCCATTAGCACCATCGAGTAGACAACACAACAACAGGTCTATATTATTAGATTGGAAAGAATGATTACAACCATCTGGTGAATCAAGTTTCCCTTAATCCTCCAGTTCATTTCTCTCTCTCTCTCTCTTCTTAACCTCTTGGCAACAAAACAACTATATCTCATACAAAGTTTCGACAATCATTTGATAACCCTTCGACCTCTTTCACAATACCCAAGCCTCCAATATATAGATGATGAGAGGCTTATCCTTGTCAACTCTCTCATGAGTCCCCTTAGGCAAAAGCAAGGGTGTTTCTAAGAGACTATTTGGCCAAACTCGTCTTCGTCCATCCCAAAGCTCATGGCCAAACAAAAGTCGTCAACAGCATGATCATACGCATTCTACGCATGTACAACTCGAAGCATCCATGCACATGGGATGAAAGCCTCCCCTATATCCAACATAGCTACAACAGAGTTCTCCAAAGCTCAATGGGCCATAGCCCCTTTTAGGTAGGGTTGGGATTTCAGCCATTATGTCCCATTGATGTGGCCATACCATTTGCAGCTACTCAAGCAGATTCAGCTCATGTCTAGTCCAGAACAGATAGATCTAACAACTTCATTGAGTGCATTCATCACATTTGCTAACAAGTCCATGATATATTGGACAAAGCCAATGTTAAGTACACGCATCGCCATGATTAGCATCGGGTGTCGCACAAGTTCTAGTGGGCGACAAAATTTGGCTACATTTGTAGATGGAGTGCCTCGCTTGACATCACCGCAAGCTTCTCTTGCTCTGTTATGGGCCATCCACCATCACCAAGATTGTAGGGGACAATGCCTATGAGCTCAAAATTTCACCATTCCTTGGTCTACACCCAGTGTTCAATGTAAACCATCTTTGGCCATACTTTCCACCATTATTGGACACATCCAACATTGTAGAACAACTCACACCAACAGAGATAAACCCCGGCTGCATAGAATAGGCCACAACTGATCGGATCATGGACACACAGATCAAGAAAACTCGTCAGCAAAATATCCAACCATATCGGGTTGTCAAAGTTGGCCAACTCCTACACCAAGGCAAGTGGCTTACCGGGGACCAAGTTCAACAGAAGTTTCCCCATCTCATGGAGGCACTCAATGCGATAGGGACCATTTCTTCCTAAGGGGGTAGGATTGATCTAGGTAGATATTGGTGGCCACCTGCCTATTCCACTTGGAACCTCAATGCTGTCTCTTTCAATTTCCTTAATTGTAACATAATTTACTATTTTTGGCAGTTTTTCGGGTCTTGAACTTTCGGAGCCATTTTGAGGCCTTAAAGAACGTTTTCAGGGAAAAAAAAGAGTCTAAAAATATCCCAAACCAATTTGTTGGTTAATTTTTGGCCTCCTCTTTGGGATCTTCGAAATGAGGTATTATGATAGCCAAACGGAGATTGTATGCCAAGGTTACAACACCGGGAAGTTAATGTACCAATTTACTCAAACTAGGCCCATAGTTTTGGCACTTCATCTCCTAGGGTTAGGTTTTTTGATGTTTAGGGTTTTCCATTGTTTTTAATAATAAATATGCCTTTGAGCCTCATTGTAACATAGTTCATAGGCATTTAGCTGCCACATCTCTTCTCAGAGATAAGCTACCATTGCCCGAGCTAGTTTATTTTCATTATGTTTGTAAGCATATTTTAGTATTCTGATATTAATGAAATGAAGTGTTATTTCTCTTGCATGTTTGTATTTGTGGTTATATCTGTAATTTGTTCCATTCTTGTTTAAGTTTGGATTAGTGGTATCGGATTTGTTTTCTCTTTCTTTGTTTTTCTTTGCATGTCCCCAATGAGGCCAGGGTATAAGGAGTTAAGACTCGATCTGGTTGAACCTTTCAAAAGACTAGCCTCGCAAACCCCGATGGCCTCCCATGGTGCAAGAAAAGAAAGAGGAGGGGGCAGGAGATCCTTTCAAAATATTTCTCGAGCAAATCCTCCAGTGACATAGGAACATGATGATGGATAATTTTTCCCAAATCCTTCGACGGCTACCCACAGGGGACGCATCTTCCTCCAGTAGTCACACTTGAGGAACCACTCCTTTTAAGGTACAAGTTAAATTTGATATTCCCATATTTGAGGGCCAAATAGATGCAGACACAATAGATAACTTGTTGAAATTGTTGGAAGGATATTTTTCAACTCATGACTTTTCCAATGGGGAAAATATTACTTTTTCACTTCTCAAAGCCACCCCACACGTGAAGGACTAGTGGGAAACCTACTGTTATCACTTAAGACTACAAGTTCACCTATGTACAAAGATCCATATAAAATTTTTGGTTCAAGTCAATAGGTTTTTAGGTGTGTTACTTGAAATCAGTTTTTCCAAAGGTATTGATGTAGATCCTTGTAAAAAACCGTTAGTTTCCATCTCTCATAGCATATCTAGTCTTGATTACATCATTCTGACTTTGCACAGTTTCGTAGCGTAATATGATTGGCCAGTTTAGCTGCGCAATCATTTTCCACCTTTCCGCAGCATATCATTGAGCAACCATTTCGTAGCGCGGTATGTCATTTCATGATTGCCTGCGCTACGAAATCGGGGATTCGGGTATTTTCTGCAGCATATTTCCTTGGAATGTCAAATCTTGGGAGGTGAGTCATCAAAAACCGTTCATATGTGTCAGTCGACGTCCTCTCCAGATCATGATAGGATTCATCCCGCCATTAGAGATAGGATCACACACATGTCAATTACTTCAATCAATCTGAGGTATGGTTGTGCAATTATGTTTATTCATGACTGCATTAACGTGCCTATTCTATGGTGAGTGTTTGAAAAAACACAAGGAAGCCGCCCGAATTCTCATTCAAAAAGATACTACTGCAAGCGAGCCTGCATTTCGAAGCTAAAGATGGTGAGTAAATTGGAGCTGCTAATTAAGTTTTTGGTGCAAGAATTTTCTGAGCAAGATGGAGAAACGAGAGCATAGATCCGGGAGATGTCTGAGGACCGAACCAGAGGGACTCGATCTCACGCTGAAAGATGAAGGTGTTGCTCGAGCTTTCAAACAGGTGGGTTGCTGGAGGTTCTGTGAAAAACTGAAAGGCGAACACACAGAGGTAACCAAAGCTTTTGCTCTAAACTTTAGCGGCTTGAATTCTAAAGTTGCATTATTAGAATTCCCTGTATCTCCGCAAGCTATCTCTGCTGTCACCGAGATCCCAAGGAGTGGTCAGGAGTGGTTTAAAAACTACAAGTTTGATACAACTCCATGTAAGGAATTTCTGAAAGAGCAATATGCCAACGAGGACCTTTCTAAGGCAATACCCAGGCATTATATTAAAGAGCATTATGCTCTGCTCCTCACAGCCATTCAGAAGTACCTCACATGCGAGGGAAGGTACACTAAAGTATACTCCTACCATTTCAAACTTCTGTTACATTTCACAGGAAAGACGTCCATAGATATTCCTTTCTATTTGTTTAGGAGTCTAGGCAAAATGTGTGACAAAGTTCAGTTTAAAAAGGATAATTATGAGACATCTCTCTTCCATCATGGTTTAATCAAGCTACTGGTGTTAGATAGCCTGCATAAAATCGGGAGGGATTGGGACTCATTTATTTTCATGTCGGGTTTCCAAAGTAAAACCGGTCTAACCCCATTACCAGACAGAGAAAAAGAAGGAAAGACTCAAGAGTCTGCAATGGTTGAAGAACCTACACTGGTAACAATGGTTGAAGAGCCTACATTGGCTGAGCCTAAGAAGCAGGCTAAAGACCGGAAGAAACCAAAGAATAAATCAAAACAATCAGGGAAACCCGTAGTCATAAAAGAGACACCAAAACCATCCAAGGAGAAGATGAAATACCAGAAAGTTGCAGCCAAGCCAAGTGAAGTTGCACAGGAAACCAGGATCAGAACAAGGAGCCAATTGAGCAAAGAAAAGGGAAAGTCAATTGCAGTAGAAGACAGCCCCATGTCAAAGGCTAGTCTTAAGGATTTGCTAGAAGCAATTGACTTTGAACAAGCCACATCAGTACAGGTGGAGCCCATGCCAATAGACCTAACACAGTCATCTCCTGATAGCTCTAAGAAATCAAAAGCCTCCAAAAGGCTAAGATTCGAGGAGGCTGGGAAGGAATTCATAGTTAAGCCTCGAAGGCCAATCACTAGAGGTCAAGCACAAGCAGCAGAACAAATCCCAAAGGGTGAGGAGACTGCCAAGGTAACAACAAAGCAAACCAAACCATTGCCTAAGATAGAAAAACCAGAAAAGGCAGAAAAGGCAGAAAAAATAGAGAAGGCAAAGGAGGCAGAAAGGGCAGTGAAGACAGAGAAAGTACAGGAAACCAAAAGAATAATCTATACCAGGGAGCAGGCCAAACAGAAAGGAAAGCAGATAGCTCAGGCCAAAGAAACAAAGGAGAGCAGAAAGAAAGAGGTAAAGGAAAAGACTCCTTTAGTTAAGAAAGATAAAACCTCATCCGCCAAGGAGCAATGGGAAGCAGCTGACCAGGAGATGGCTAATATAGAAAAGACAGTATCAGAGATTGCAGCTATGGAGAGTGAACTTGCAAAGCTGAAGGCTCAGCTAGGCAAGTTAGCTGCCAAATGAATTAAATTTCAATGTTGCACCAAGTTTTTTCATTTTTCTTAAGTTAATTAATGTTTTTGAGGCATGTATTAAAGAAAGGAAAGTAAGCAATTTTGGAACTGAAGATGAAGCTGTAACAGTCTAAAATAATTGAAGAAATTCGTTAAAGACTGTGATTTTGCAAAGAACAACAGTTTCGTAGCGCGCTACGAAACTGCTGTAGGTGACTGTTTTTAAGGGAAAATCCGAAACAATGATAAGGTCATCAAATTTTGTGGAGAAAGGCTTCGAGGATGGAAAGGAAATCACCATGGTTGCTTAAGCCTTCAAAGGTTGACAAATGTAACTCTTATTGCATAAAAGTAAAATCTTTTGTCTTTACCAAGTTTTCATAAAGTACCTTTATGACCGCAGAATTAGGGTTTCTGGTAGGATTACCAGGGTTTTGAGTCCAACACCTGGCAGTATTCGTAAAGCATCCAGATTATTCAGGCAGATGGTGTTATGGTATGGTCATTAAGGTCATTATACAGCTTCAATTATTTTTGTTGGAAAATGAACATGGACTAAAACAGGGACCGGGAAAACAGAGGATACTTCTTCATCAAAGGCTGAGTCAGCAACACACTCAGAATCCAAGGCAGCCAGTACAACGAATGCTCCTCAAGATATATTCCAGCTCCTACAGGAAAAGCACAGCTGTCAGAGATCAGGAGGGAATCAAGCAAACGAGGAGATGGTAGCAGAATTTGATTAGAACTAGGACTCTTTTGTATTAAAAGCATAATACCTCTGTATTTAGTAAATTAGTTTCAATATGGATAAGGTAGTTAATCCTAGGTTTTCGAGCTCCCCTCATGCTGGAGGAGGAGACTCAAGATAGCTTAGTTTTATTTTCTATAAATAGGAGAAACTCTGATATATCAAGGGTTGGAGACTTTTATGAAAAAGACATAGTTCTCATATTGGTGTATGTAAAGTTTCTTTCACAGTAATAGAAAGTATATTGTTGTTTCTTCCCAAGATTCATCGTGTGTCCCAAATGTTCAGAATGTGTGTGGTTTTGGTTCTATGTACCTTATTTTACAGTTCACTGGACATACAATCACTCTGAATTCATCATTGATGCTCAGACTTCCTGTGTATGTCTTGTTGAGTTGCAGTCCTTCTTAGTTGATGTTTTGAACAGTGAGACATTTTGCTTTTGTTTATGATTCATAGTTGCTTGTGTTATGAGAAAAGTGTTTAACTCCATGAGCCCAATGGAAGAAGCCTTGATTTTGTTGTTCCAACCAGTTTAAAAATTCATTCACTGTTATAAAAGAGTTAGCCATCTTTTTGCCCTTAAAAGCTTATCAAAACCTGTGAGAGAGCCCTCTCTGACTAGGGAGGCTAATCCTTAGTCTAAAGTCTGGTTTGAAATAGTTGCATGAGATCTCACTAAGTAGCAACCCTTAGTACATGGTTTTGTGACAACACCTACTATGAACAAAAGGACCAGAGGGAATCCTCATTGTTTTCAGCCGCACTGACTTGGGATTATTTTCAAGATTCCATCAAGGAACAATATTACATTTTCGGGAGCTATGAAGATAAATACATAAATTTGACCATGCTACGGCAGGGAAGGGACCAAGACGTGCTAGAGTTCACAAATATTTTCCACACCCTTTGTACGAAGTTGGGTATCAAGGATTCTAAGTGGCATTTGGTACTCAATTACCGCGTCTATGTACACAAGTACATCTAGGATGAGATGTAGTCACTGGACATCTCCTCACTCGGCACGACATACCGATACATTGTCCAGATTAAGCAAAAGTTTAAAGAGAAGAAGCGAGAACTTGGGATTAATGCACAGATGGTTGTGGTTGGAAGACCCTCAATGATCTTCCTGGGATCAAAGGAAGAATTTTCAAATTAACTGCAACGTCACAAAGAATCATACATATATCCATACAAATTCATAATAATCAAAACGAATAACAGAGATTACCTCAGTCCTTGGTGCAACACTGCTGGAGAACACAATGTAGCAAAGTGGAAGACCCTTCTACTAGCTCCTAGATCAGCACCTGCACATAAAAAATATGGAGAGTAATCCTACAACATATTTACTCTGGAAATCAAAGCATTCATATATAAAGATATAAGGCAACATGCATCTAAGCTACTTATAAGTTATGGTATTGAATCAACATTTAAATAAAAATTACATCAACAACATCAAGTAGACAACACAAAAACAGATCTATATTATTAGATTGAAGAAGAATTATTACAACCATCTGATGAATCAAGCTTCCCCCAATCCTCCAGCTCCTTTCTTTCTCTCTCTTCTTAACCTCTTGGCATCAAAACAATTATATCTCATACAAAGTTTTGACAATCATTTGACAACTCTTCGACCTCTTTCACAATGCTCAAGCCTCTAATATATATATGATGAGAGGTTTATCCTTTCCAACTCTCTCATGAGGTCCCTTAGGAAAAATCTAGGATGTCTCCTTGCTTTATTGCTCTTTCCCCTTCCATTAGACTCCGTTAGGAATAGAAATATCCTTAGACTAGTCAAAGTTAGATGTTTCTTTTTTTTCAGGCTAACATTTGAGTGAAAAGTGGAATGCTAATCAGTCAACCCACTCTTTAACCTCCAGAATCTCACAAAACTTGGGTAACGTTGTCCCTTGGGAAAAACGGTAAGTAAACCTAAGGACTAACTCCCCTGACTCATGCATAGGGAGTGTTCTAACTCTTCTTGCTAATTCTTGGGGAGTGTTACCTTGGCAAATAGGTCTGTGAATTAGGTCATGTCTTTAACCAGACTATCTTTCTCCTCTAAGTTGATAAGGAGGTCATTTTCCTATATAGCAGATGCCCACTAAAGTGTGAGTTCAAAGACGAAGACGATGGTTGAAATGCTTTATAAATTATTGGAAAAAGAGAGAGAGGATCAGAGCTTCGGGACTATGGGAAGCTTGATACAAACCACATATGCTAAAATTCTAAAATCATATCCTAAGTCGGGCATTCCCATGCTCAGTAGCTCTGTCAGAGTGATTTCTCAAAATAGGTATGATGATCATGTCCATCAATAAGCACAATGTGGAACTATGTCATAATATGATCATCCTAACGATTTGTCTCCGAAAATAATATACGTAGCTTGCGAGAGGAAACAAGGTTGAGTGATGTAAGCCTCTACCCAAAGTCTTGTTCACCGCTTTATCTAAATAGCATATTTCTACACATGTGAATAAAAGAGTTGATGTCGAACATGTGAGAAATTGTCTGATTACCAGTCAATGATGAAAATTGTTAACAGACGTGAGGATGGCCACCGATAATGATGATGGTCTCTGAGATGCATAGTACAATATAACGAGTGTGAATAATGATGTTGTTGTCGAACACTCGTATAATCATTCAACTGGGAGTCAATAGTGAAAACCCCCAATTAAACACAAGATAACATGACACTGATGACTACAAGTTCTAGGGTACTTATATGTTTCTGGATCTATTTCCTAGATAGAGTGTTGAAGTCAATAGGAAGAGACATGTAAAAAGGTAGGCAATATTGTTTCCTACATCAGTCAACATGAAACGGGACAAGAATGATTTTTTTTAAAGATAAATTTTGAGAAATGGGTCAAACATATGGTGAACATGATGGAAGTATATGATTGATGGTTGATGCAGGAAGCAGAGGATAAAGGAATCCCTTGAACAATAGAAGGAATGACACAAAGGTTTACCAAGCAACTTTAGACTCATGAACACCAAATAGTGTTAGGATACAAGGATGCAGGAATATTATAGTATATAGGCTAAACTCATACGATTGTAAGGTTCATTTGAGAGGTTGACAAAAAGGAGTTTTGCTAAGGGAGTTACGTGTTCAAGGGAATGACTGCTACCGAAACAAAAACTTTCTGAATATAGATATTGAGCCACTATGTTGTCCAATTTTTCTCCATCTGATTAAGTTTAATGAGTCCAGACGAGTAAATTCAGTGGTATTTTCATATTTAGAGAGTCTGAAAAGATCTTAGAGATCAACTCCAGGGGGTTCCTTTGTCATAGTTGATAACCGCGTGCGACAAAGGTTTGCTATTATATATGAGATGGTTCCTTTTCCATAAGTTAGTCTATTGGGTCCACATAAAGTGATAAACCTATGTTCAATAGACATTTGGCTCATTTTGTTACGAGTACAAGGGGACGGAGTAAACTCGATATTCTTCGTGAAATTTTAATGAGTCATGCAAAGACAAACTCAATAGATATTCATCAAATTTTAACAAGTCAAAATGACGCAATCTTGATAGATATTCATCAAATTTTAACGAGTCAAATGAAGAAAACTTGATATGCCTTTTTCAGTTTAATGAGCAAGGAAAAGATAAAAGAACTACTAATGTCTTCTTCGTAAATGTTTTATGAGTCTAAAGAATATAACTCAGGAATTTTTTTAGTTTAAGAGTGATAAAAGGTTCCAAAAAACGAAGCGATCATATCGTCTTTGTAGGAGTTTTATGAGCCCGAAGATGATAACTCGGGGATTTTTTGTTTCAAGAGTGAGAAAAGGTCCCAAAAAAAATGCTCATATGGAGTCAAATGTGTTCAATTTTGCATTTCAACACTGTTAAGCACATACATGGTGGATGAAATATGAAAGTTAAACATTATATTACTTTTCTTATTCACAATGATACATATTTATAATACATAGGAATGACCCTTGGTTTCATATTCCAAGTGGTCCCTTCGACTCCCTTTGGTTGTTCAGCTTCCACACCAATCCTTAGAGGATTAGGTGTCCAACATTCCCCCCCTTAATCCAAAGGGTTATGTATGATTCCAAGAAGAGAGATGTAATACAAAATGTGAAAAAACATGCATGGCAGCACTAGGCTAAATTTTCTCTCTGAAATGTTGGTATCAAGGGAGGTGGTTTAAGGGTGACCAGCAACACTAGAATGCTTTGTGCAGTTCCCAAAACTCTTGCAGGTCTGGCAAGAAGCTAAGGTCTTATGCTAGAAGAAGTGCTCCTGATGTTTTGAAGAGGGCAACCTTCTTTTAAAGCTAGAAACTACTTGCAGAATGGAAAGGAAAGTAGATAATGACAAATGAAAGAAAGGAAGCTACTAGATTACCTTTACGGGAATAAACTAATGGAAGAAAATTGAAGACTAGAAGTAGAAGAAAAGAAAGTTGGAGACTAGAAATAGAAGAAAGTAGTAATTAATTCTACCTAGACACCTCCCAGGCAATGGCGCCAAAAAGTGATGAGCCTAGGTATTACAACAAGAATGCTACAACTCCTAGAGCTACCAACTTTACTTATCAACCCGGGTCTCGTACAAACTTGGAGGTGACATTGCTATATGCACAAGTAGAAGTGAATGTCCTGACTGTTGTCACTATTTATCTGGCAATAGACCCTAGGGGTTCCAAGCCAGACTTATATAGGGTCAGAAGAAGCTTAATTCTTTGATGGAAGAAGTGAAAACCTAGTCTAAGAGAGAGCTACTCTACTACAATAAGGAAGAAAACAACAAGTAGTGCTAAACTACACCATAACCTAACTAACCATCTAAACGAATATGCTAACAAAATTTCTAAATCAACAATAACCTAATGCTACTACCTAAGTTGCAGAGGTAAATATCATCAAACTATACTAAGGTGTAAGAAAAGAAACTTAAGCTAAGTCGGCTTTCAAGCGGAAGAGCAATCAGAGGTCGAAATTAATGATAGGAGGACGTAAGGACACAGTAGCACATAGGGACCTTTGGACCGATCAACGAGCAGAAGATGGACGGTGGAGATCTTATCGCGGGGGCTTAAGTGAATAAATGGATGAATAGGGTTAATGAAGCAGATGAATAGTAGAGAGCTTATCGCGAAGAATTAAGTCAAGAGATGGGTGGACAGGGTAATGAAGCAGATGAATGATGGAGATCGTATCGCGAGGCATTAAGTGAAGAGATGGGTAGACAGGGTGAATGCACATGATGAATGGATGAGGTCTTATCACAGAGGTTAAGTCAAGAGATGGATGGACAAGGTAACGAAGCGATGAACGACTGAGATCTTGTTGCGCAGATTAAGTCAAGTATGGACGAACAAGTTTAACCAAAGGATGGATGGCGAAGATCATATCACGGGAAAAAGAAACGTACGGAAATGATGGAGCGGATTTCTAAGATGATAAGTAGTTTCTCGCGCACCCTCATGGCCATAAGTAGAATTATGAAATTCCACATGATTAGCCTTACTGCGTGACACATAGCATGAGAAAATCACTTTTCTCACGTGCTCTAGGGTGGATAACGGTCGTGTAATAATCCGTGCAAGATTGCGCCATAGCTGTTGGATCAGGAAGGGCTGATCAATGGTGGAGATTGACCAAGCTAGTTGGCGATCAGTGAAGCGATAGTCATTGGATTAGGTGAGGCAGGTCGATAGTGGGGGTTTAAAGCGCATAAGGTGTGGAGGGGATGCAATAGTCATTGGATCAGGCGAGGAAGATCGATGGTGGGGACTTAAAGTGCATAAAGTAAGTGGAAGACTTCATGTGAGGTAGCAGTTAGAGAAAATAATGAATCGGGCAGTGATTGTGAAGGTTTTTTATGGATCGGACGGTGAGGAAGTGATGCATGAAGAACATGCTGAAGGTAGTTTTTAGATGAAAACGACAAAAAAACACAATGAGGGTGAACGAGTAACTACATCAAACGAAAAACTCCATAGCTCATGTGAGAACCAAAAACCTATGTTTTTGGGGTTGTTGAAGGGTCTCTTCCTCAAGTCATGGTCCTAGAGAGAGGAGATGAGGCCGAGACACTTGCGGGAAACCTTATGGTGGTATTTTTCTCATAGATAACCTGTAAACTGAAAGAAGGCATAAATGGAAGTAAACTGAAGCACAACACAGATGAACAGAACTAGAAAGCTATTTAAACAAATGAACAGAAACATGAATCTATGCTACTTAAGAAAATGAAAATGAAAACTAGGAAACTATGCTACTTAAGAAAATGAACAATGAAAACTAGGAAACTATGCTAGCATACATGTACAGTAAAGAGGAGCTTTGGCTACTCGGGTCGGGCCCTAACCCAAGAGCTTCAGCCCTTAGAGTTAACTCAAAGCTAGCTTAAAACAAGACTCATTCTCATTTTGAAAACCATGGATTACAGAACAACTGTCACAAGTATCTTGCAGCTCAGAAATAAAGTAGATTTTTACAATGAAAGTCTGAATCCCACTGAGGTCCTAAGCCTCTCTATTTATACATATGAAGTCTCTAACAACTTCCTTCAAATTAGGGAGTCTTGGCTCCCAGCTCAAGAAAAATTGGTTTCTGTCCCTTTCACTTGCTCGGTTGTCTTCTAGTCTTCAAAGTGATGGTTGTTTGCACTTCGAGCTGATGGAGGAATATTCAAATGGAGGGGTAGTAAATGAGGAGGAATTACCTCCTATAATTACTCTCCCTTGTCCTATTCGGTCTTTCACCAAAGTCTTTGCCATAGTTCCTTGCTTTTATCCTTTATGCCTTTATTCCTGCATTTTTCCTTGCTTTTATCCTTTATTCCTGCATTATATGCACATTATACCACAAAGCAAAATATCCAACTCTCACTCATCTCATAAACAAAATATAATCAAAAGTATTCAATAAGGTGTGAGTATAGTTGGTTTGGCTAAGCTAGGAGGTGAATTAAGGCCAATTAAGGCCCATATAATTACCCAATGATGAGGCTCATCACATAGCAGGAGCATCAATGAGGCATTCTCATAGTCAGATCATTAGCCTTCCCATTGTCCCAACTAATGTGGAATGCAGGCTTAATAATGTAAGGGAGTACTTTACCAGGATAGGAAAATGAAACGTCTATGAGTGTTTTAGTAGGGAGATATGATCTAGGTGATGATTTATATAAGAATCCACACATTTCATTGCATTTGTTCTTTATGCAGCTTCACTTCCCTTTGAGACAAGGATCGCTCCCAAGGAACACGCTTCTTGTTACCAGGAGATAAAATACGAACATGCAATGGATCTAGCATATATATTGAAGCATATTCTACAAACGTTGGATCACCAATTAGCAAATCCACCATATAATTACATGATTCACTCCTCACCTCTTAGCAAGACATACAATTGGTCATATTTTCATTGGTTCATATAGATTCTACCTCAACTAAATACCAAGGAGCACTATTATCATTCATGTAGCACCTCGAGGTAACATCTCCACGCTCATCGCACCACAACCAACATTCACATAGGCCACCATCACATGCACCTCTATTCAACTATTCTAATAGCACCAGACAATAGAATTTTCCACCTTGAGGTTCATCTACGCATATCCAAAACTTTATCGCATAAATCTACAATGGATGGGATGAAGTGTATATACAAGAGTGGTATATGGGAGCATTACAGCACAAACATCAAAGAGTGGATGTTCAACGAGTGGGGGTGGAAATGTAAACCTAATGTATGACATCGCAAGTATGACCACTGTTACATATGATCACGAGAGGAGGTAATGACAACGCAGTATGAGTGGTATCAGGTATTACACTGGACCAGAGCATGAAATTCGAGGGATCGAGTGGTATTACACAGTCAAGGGGCCAAGTGGTGGTATTAAATAACCTTAAGCCAATGGTGGTATGGGTAATCGTGCCACCAGAGCAGAGCCGAAAATGCATGTAATAAAATTGTTAGGCATATTATTGCATGGCAGAGAGGAGCAGCGATTCAGTGAATTGATACCACAAAGAATAATGGTAGAAGTGTTTTTGCATGGGAGAATATACAGAGCACATGGTTGAAAAGTGCTCAAGGAAACCTAAATTATATGTCAGTATTCGCAGGAAAATAATAGCTCAAAATGGAGCAAGACCAACAATCACCCGCTCTGATACCATGTTAAGCACATACATGTCGGAATCAATATGAAAGATAAACATTAGATTACTTTTCTTATTCACAATGATACATATTTATAATACATAGGAATGACCCGTGGTTTCATATTCCAAGTGGTCCCTTGGACTCCCTTTGGCTATTCAGCTTCCACACCAACCCTTAGAGGATTACATGTCCAACAAACACTAAAATTTCATCATGGCATAAGAAAAATTTAACGACATATCAAAACGGTATATGATTAACAATCTAGGAATGAAAAACTTCAATTTTAATGACTATAAAGTGAGCAATACCTCTAGAGTGACTATAAGAAGGGGAAAAGCCTTCATTTTCCCTGGTTTGTGTTCTATGAGAGTGTTCTAGAGTGAAAAATGAGCAGATCTTCCATAAGTGATTGCAAGCAATCCAGACAACCATTTGACGTGTTGTCTATTCCAAGTAGATGGTCTAACCTTTATCTTGCATTTCATTACCTCTTTAAGTCAAGTTTGGGTTAAAAATTGAGTTTTTGGGCAGGCCCTAATTGGCCATCTCATCTAACGTTGTCTCCTGGGCCTGGGGGAGCATTAAACACTTTGCTTGTTCCACATGGTTGCATTAGCATGCCCTATGGGCCTTGGGGACAATGTTAAACATGCTACACACTCTAGAAACCCCCAACTTGATTTTTCATGATTTTGAATAGTTGAAATACTAATTTATGGGTGTTTTATGTAGGTTAGGAGCCAACATCATGAGTCTATGGTGGGAAAGAGCCCATGATAATTAGGAACTTCAAATGCCAAATTATCTGGCAAGTTCAACAGCTTTGCGAAGATGCGGTTTGTTAAAATATGCTAGACGTGACTTGATGAAGGGTTAGGAGGACCTCCTCAGCTCGATTATTGAACAGTGGGATGAAAATCAGGGTGTGTTCAGGATTGGGGATCATGAGCTCTCTATTGAAAGAGATGATATTTACTTCCTCACTAGTTTATGATGTAGAGGTTCCCAAGTAAATTTAATAGGAGGGAGAGAAGATCCCAGGACCATTGTGGGTTTGGTCTAGATACATTGTAGACCAGGCAGTGCGCTAGTGAGAAACCGGGTTCCTATTCAGTGGATTAGAACTATGTCGATGAGGGAAAATCTATGGATGATCATATGCTTGGAAAGGTCCAAAAGCCAGCATGTTGCTTCAAATGCTCGATTGCTACTAGCAATAGACTAATTACAACCACAATTATTCAATTGGTGTGAGGGAGTCTTTTTCCAAATGAAAGAAGAATTGATAGCTTGCAAGACTCAAGCCCAAAGAGAGTTTGGTATGGTACTCTGATAGTATCCTTTTTCCTTGAGAGAGTGCCTGTGTTGAGGCCTCACATGAGTCTAGACATAGTCAGTCCTAGGGAGATGAGATAGGAGTGATGGGCTTCCCTAGCACCTTGTATTGGAGGGGGGACGACTAGACACTTTTTCGAGGATGACTTCTTCGATTGGGTCAGTGGCCAGATCATCATGATTGAAGATTACACCTATGTAGGCATGGATTACATAGGAGATCCGAAATTGGTTTTCCCACCTAGAACTCAGTGGGGGCCATAAGATAAGAGGTTTAATCAGAGTACCAAACAATATTTTTTAGCTTTTGAAATTTATTTAATGTCTTTTTATTGTGGGTGAGCAAATACTAACATGAAGCTTTTTCTTGACACGGATGTGGCACCGGTACGTACTGCAAGCATGCCCCGCCATACTAGGTGAGGTGATCAACTACCTGGGGCTAGAGCAAGTGCGGTAGCTACCAAAGAGGGAGATGACACACAAAGTCTCCATGAGGTTTCTAGGAACCTGGAGGGTTTGAGCATGGGTCTGTCGCCTTTTCCCGGCTCATATGCAATGACACACTATGGGTGTGCGAGAGTAGTTTTTGGTTCCTCTTAGGAGGTTGGCTAGAGATGTTCTGATTTATCATGAGTTGTAGGCTTAGCAGTAGTATGGTATAGCTAGTGGGTGTCATAGTGAGCCTTAGTAAAGCCATTTTGTACTTACAAACACCCAAGTTTTGGGATTTTTTTTATGTAAAAAGACCGGACTCGATATATCTCTATATTGTTAGAGAATTATATATATTACGGAGCAATGGAACACATAAAATATTGCAAAAATATAAACATATAAAATGCACAAAACAAGAGAGACACAAATATACGTGGTTCACCCAGTTTGGGCTACGTCCACCTCGAACAGCCAGCCCTTCCTTTCTATTATCCAGCAAAATGAAGAGACACAACCTACAGCAAAGCTGCTGTAATATCCTCTGTTTTCTCTCACAGTCTCACCTCTTTGTTTCCCGCTCACACAGAATACACATCTATGTCCGCCTCAAAATACAATGCCCTCATACAAAGAGAGGGGTTGCCTTCTAGGGCAAAAAACCCTAAACTAAACATAAGTTCTACCGTCAGATCATCCGCTTAATGAACGACTCAGATTGACTAGAAATTACTATACTTTTACAAGGCAAATTTACATATGTTTTTAGCTTCGGGGGCACTACCCCCGAGCCCCCGCCAGGGGACCGCTGGCCCCCGGACCCCCGCAGGGGGGACAAGTCCCCCCCACACCCCCCCGCGTGGAGGGGTGTACAAAACTTCCTGGGGTATATATCCAACTGAAACAAAGACCTCTGAATAATCGTGCTCCACACACAACAATCTCCCACTTGGAGAATGATTGTAGCAACTCCATCGATGCTTCATTTGCTGGACAATGACTCCTATCTTGGACCTGGTTGTTTCTCATCTTCATCGTCATCCTTGAAGACCAATTGAAACTGAGCATGTTCTCAGTTTCTCCCTGGTTACAACTTTTGTTAGCATATCTACAGGATTCTGGCTAGTGTGTATCTTTTCCAGCTTCAGCTGTCCATATTCCAACATTGATCGTATGAAATGGTACTTGAGTTGTATGTGTTTAGTCCTGGAATGAAATGTTGAGTTATTTGCAAGATGAATGGCACTTTGACTGTCACTGTATAACGTGCCCATATCATGCTCCTTACCCAATTCACCCATAAACCTTTGTAACCAAATCATTTCTTTACTAGCCTCTGTAGCACCAACATACTCTTCTTCTGTTGCTGAAAGTGCAACAAAACTTTGGATTTTTGAAACCCAACTGACAGTTGTTCCACCAACAGTGAATACATATCCTGTAGTGCTCCTCCTGTTATCTCTGTCACCTGCCATATCTGCATCAACATATCCCTGTAGAGAAATGTCTGAACCACCAAAGCATAATGCTTGATCTGTGGTACCTTTCAAATATCTGAGAATCCATTTCACTGCCATCCAATGTTCCTTTCCTGGATTTTTCATGTACCTGCTTACAACTCCCACTGCATGTGCAATATCAAGTCTTGTGCAGACCATTGCATACATTAAGCTTCCAACTGCTGATGCATATGGAACTTTAGACATATAATCCATGTCTTCTTGGGTCTTTGGGCACATTTCCTTGCTAAGTTTGAAATGGCTAGCAAAAGGTGTACTAACTGGTTTTGCATTGTGCATGTTAAATCTTTTCAACACCTTTTGTATGTACTCATTCTGAGACAATGTTAATTTACGATTTTTCCTGTCTCTAGTTATTCTCATACCAAGGATTGTTTTGCAGCTCCCAAATCCTTCATTGCAAATGAATTTGTCAATTTTCTTTTGAGCACATTTATTTCCTGCATGTTAGATCCTGCAACAAGCATGTCATCTACATGCAATAACAATATAATATAGCTGCCATCATTTTGCTTTTTCAGATAAACACAATGATCAGAGTGACATCTAGTATAACCTTGTTCAGACATAAACTTGTCAAATTTCAGATACCACTGCCTTGGAGCCTGTTTTAAGCCATACAAGCTCTTCTCCAACCTGCACACAAGTTTCTCCTTCCCTTTCACTTCATATCCTTGTGGCTGCTACATATATATCTCTTCCTCCAAATCCCCAT
>APFE030389512.1:0-24731 GCA_000404065.3 Pinus taeda
ACGGATTCTTAAAGTAATGGGTGGTGAACTAGGGGGGTTTGGAATTTTGGCTACTAACGATGACCGAGTTCTTCGTTTTGGTAGGAAAGCCGTAAATGCGGGCATTTTCCTCTTCAGGTCAATTTCAGGGGTAGTAGTCGGAGCAGCAGATGTCTTAGCTGAAATCCTGGTTTTTCTTCTTTTTGGTGGGGTTTCCTTTGTCTGGCGCTTCTTTCTCTTAAGTAGGGAAATGGGGATATTATCGTCAGAGTCATCAGTAGAAATGTGAAGTATGGCGGTGGAAGGATTGGCCTTTTCGAGGGATGGGGTTGTTTCTGGGGTTACTTCTACTGCTGCTTGTTTTCGTTTTCAACAGTTTGCGGAGATGTTTGATGGGCTTGTTCAGGGATATGTTCTGCCTGCTGAGGGTTTTGCAGAGGGATTTGCTCAGGCATGTCCTCTGTTTGCTGAGGAGGTTCATATTCTAGTTGTGGAATTTTAGCTTCCTGCTGGGGATGAATGGGGAGTGGAGGATTATTTAAAGCAAGACCTCTATTAATGAGTAATTGGATTAACCGGTGATGTTTTAGGGACAGAAGTGGGCGCTTCGCATTAACAGCATATCGTGACATGTTCTTAAGACAACCCAATAGATAATATGGCATATTTATCAATTGACCATTTCTCAAATGATTTAACAGCATGAAATCGTGCTGGTAAATTACCTGATAGCAGCCCTCGCACGTCAGGTATTGCTTGATAAATTCGGCAATTCTTGGCCATGGTGGAGGTAACGACTGAAGTGCTACGCCTCTGCCCTTAGGTTCTATCTGCTCGCCTGATCGAAGAAAATCCAATTGCGCGTTGAGAATCAGATGCTTCCTGCTGAACCATCTTATGCCGTTAGTTGGTAGCCCAGTGGCTTGGGCTATCACTTCCTCTGTAACTGGGATTTGAATTCCCTGAACGACAGAGAATCCTTCTCTTAGGTTGCATGCAAATTCCAGGACTTGTTGCTCGTTAAAGTCCGGAAGTCTCCTGAAATATTCTATCCAGCCTACTCGCAAGAATATCTAGTAAATGTCCGGATAGAGTTCCAGGACTGCTGTCAAAGCAGGTTCATATATGATGAGAGGTCCTCCCATGGCTATTGTTTCAGTGAATTTCCGAGTTTAGAGTCGAGCTTTCGATTTCAGTTCAGAGTAAAAACGTCGCAAATGGTAGCATGCAGTGATAGGGTGACTTTTACATATTACCGGGAGAATTAAGGGTGGCGGCAATTGGTGTGGTATATCATTATTGGAATTGCTTTGGTACTCCCCCCCTTCTACGTGTGAATGATTTGATTGGAAGTATAACTAATTGATAGTCCTATCAGCTTTCACCGCATTATCTATTATTTAATGTCCATTGATAAACGTGCGTACCTTCGTATTTTACCTTTTTTTTATTGCTGCGTCAAAAGTCTTATCTCGTCCTCCGCTGAGTTGCAATGATTACCCCGGATGTGAACCCGGATGTGAAAGTGTGGGAATATCGGTAATTTGTAATGATAATGACGGGAAGTGATAGTCGGATGTGATAGTCATCATAAGAAGTGGTATATTTTATCGAAATTTGTTGCTTGGGGTTACAGTGATAAAACTGGTTTGCATGAGTGAATTTAGCCGGGAAGGGTATTTCGTGTCCGAGAAGCAATATTGGAACACCAGGATTGGTGTTGCAGCAACAGGGAATTATCGGAAAGAAAGCATTTGTAAAGACGGAAAATGTACTAGAGTGATGGAAATTGGGAAATGATGTTGCCTTCACGGAAATGGTATTGCAGCAATGGGAATGGTGTTTTTGGGCAACAGGGGATGGTGTTGCAGCAACGGGAAATAATGTTGCGACACGGGAAGTGGTGTTGCAGCAACGAGGATGGTGTTGCAGCAACGGGAAATAATGTTGCGACACGGGAAGTGGTGTTGCAGCAATGAGGATGGTGTTGCAGCAACGGGATGTGGTGTTGCAGCAACAGGAAACTCCATGTTCGCAAAATAATCCCTTTAAAACTTTTGTTTTCCAGCTACCTCCCAAGCTAAAATCTGCAAAATACTGAAATGTAATATCGCAATCCTTGACAGGATTTATTAATTTCTTAAAAAAACAGAATATCTAACCTAAAAAAAATTGCATAAATAATAGAAATTCAAGTGCTTTGAGGGGTAGCAAGTTCCCCTGGAAAGGAATACTGTTTTATTGCAATGCAGGTAGCTTTAAAATCTTCCTTAGAAACCGGTCGCTGGTATAACCGAAGTCGATAGCCATTTACTAACAGTGGTGTTTTGCTTCCATCAATTGTTAAAATTCTGACTGTCCCATTTGGAAAAACAACATCCACTTCATACGGTCCTAACCACCTTGTTCTTAACTTGCCCTGAAAATTCTCGAAACGGGAATCATAAAGTAGAGCCCAGTTACCTTTCTGGAACTGCTTCTGCTTGATGGTTCTGTCATGCCATCTGCTTCTTTGTTGCTGTATCATCATTGTTTGATGGACGGCCTCCATTCTTTTCTCATCCAATTCATGAAGCTGCTGCAACCTGGCTGTCTGTGCATCAGTTAAATCAAGGTTCACAGCTAGAGCAGTTCTAAAGGTTTTGATTTCAAACTCTACAGGGAAAATAACATTCTTTCCAAAAACTAACTCATAGGGTGAAAAGCCTGTTGTATTTCTCCAAGTGGTTCTATAGGCCCATAAGGCTTCAGGCAGTCTCTAAAACCAGTCCTTTCTGTTCTCCTTTATAGTTTTTGTCAAGATGGCTTCAATGACCTTGTTAGTACTTTCCACCTGCCCATTTGCTTGGGGGTGGTATGGTGTGGTCATTTTGTGCTTAATATGATATTTTTGGAGCATGTCTTTGAAGCCATGAGAATTAAAAGGAGGTCCTCCATCAGTGACTAATCCTCTAGGTAATCCAAATCTAACAAAGATTTCTTCAAATAAGAATGTTAGTACTGCTTCTTCATTATCTTTAATGAGTGCTTTGGCCTCTACCCATTTAGTCATATAATCCGTGCATACTAATATGTACACTCTTTGACTGGATGGAGGATTAATGGGACCTACAAAATCTAATGCCCATTTTTCAAAAGGTTCAAGAGTTACCTGGGGATTGAGTGGCATTTCATCTCTATGGTTAGGCTGGCCCATTCTTTGACAGCTGTCGCATGCCTTCACATATTTTCTGGCATCTTTAAAAAGTGATGGCCAATAATACCCCATTCTCAATACCTTGTGTGTTGTTCTTTTTTCTGCAAAGTGTCCTCCACAAGGGTCATCTTGACAAGCTTTTAGTATGTCATAGATCTCGTCTTCCCCAACACATCTCCTGATTTCCTGATCTATCCCTGTATGGCACAGACATCCACTTATCCAGCTGTACCTAGCGCTCTGCTGAATGATTTTCCTCTTTTCTCTGTGCGATAGATGTGATGGTAATTTTCCTGCAACTAAGTAGTTAGCAATATCTGCATACCAAGGTGAGTGGGCAGAGACTGCAAATAAATACTCATTGGGAAAAGAATCATCTACTGGAATATCTTCATTAGTTTTTAACCGAGAAAGAAAGTCAGCAACTACATTTTCTTTTCCCGGTCTATCTACGATTGTGATGTCAAATTCCTGCAATAACAGTAACCATCTAGTGACTCGGGCATTTGTGACTGATTTATTCATTAAATATTTGATGGCCGAGTGGTCGGTATGCACAAAAGTAGTATAACCAGTGATGTAATGCCTAAATTTGTTGATAGCATAAATAACTGCTAGAAATTCTTTCTTAGTGACTGTGTAATTGAGTTCTGCGGGAGTCATGTTTTTACTAATGAAGTAAATGGCATAGGGAAGACCATTTTCTTCCTGTCCCAGGACAGCTCCTATGGCAGTGTCAGAAGCATCAGAGGATATGTGAAAGGGGAGTGCCCAACCTGGTCCTCTTAAAATGGGAGCTATGGAAAACTGATGTTTAAGCTGATCAAATGCTTTCTCACAGTCATCAGTCCACTTAAATTCAACATTTTTTGTTAATAATACAAACAGAGGGGAAGCTATCTTAGAGAAATCTTTGATAAATCTTCTGTAGTACCCTGCATGTCCTAAGAAGCTTCTTACTTCTGTCTAGGTTTTGGGAATAGGGAGGGTCAAAATTACCTGTATTTTTGCAGGATCGACTTGAATTCCTAATAATGAAACATAATGGCCTAATACAATGCCTTCATTCATCATCATATGGCATTTCTCAGTACTTAAGGCAAGATGAGCTTCAATACACCGCTTAAGTACTTTCTCAAGATTCTGCAAAGCATCTTCAAAGGCAGTTCCATAAGGAGTAAAGTCGTCCATAAAAATTTCTAAAGAATCATTCACCATATCAGAAAAGATACCTATGACCGCTCTCTGAAATGTCGCTGGTGCATTACATAGACCAAATGGGAGGACCCTATAAGCAAAGGTCCCCCAAGGGCTAGTAAAAGTGGTTTTATCCTGGTCCTGGGGTGCAATCCTTATCTGATTATAACCGCTAAATCCATCCAAAAAGGAAAAGAACTTTTTACCAGCTAAGTTATCTAATACCTGATCAATGAATGGTAACGGGAAATGGTCTTTTGGGTGGCCTTATTTAGGGCTCTATAGTCTACGCATACTCGCCATTTCCCATTTTTCTTGGGTACTATTACTAGCGGAGAAACCCATTCACTATCAGATATGGGGTATATAAATCCTGCATTTAGTAATTTTGAAGCTCTTCTTTTACTATTTCCCTTAGATTAGGGTTCATCCTTCTTTGGGGCTGACAAACTGGATGGGATCCTTCTTTAATATAAATACGGTGAGTACACAGTTCAGGGGAAATCCCTTTCATGTCTATGTAATCCCAAGCGAATGCCTCCATATTTTCTTTAAGTAGCTTCATTAACTGCTGTTTCTGATCATCTGTTAGGTTAGGATTTATATTTAATGTTTTTCCTGGTTCGATTTCTATTGTCACACTTTTGGATGGACTACCAGCTAATATCTGAGATGAATTTTCAGTTTCAAGATTGTTCTGGGATTCTGATTCTAGGATTGTAGTGAGGTGATTATGTATCTCTGAGCTAACCAAAGAAGGTTCAGAAATAAAATTGCTGATTAATTCATCTTCGGTTGAGTTTTTGAGGGTTAAAGCTTGTCTGATTGTTAGAATAGGTTGAGTTTCTTCATCCTCATAGTCTATCCATATTGAATTATCGTTATTAATCATGGGTGTGGCATGAGGGTAAAGAGTCAAATGTTTAGTTTCCTGGCCATTGGATATTGTCATCGATCCGGATCTACAGCTGATGAAAGCATTTGTTGTAGCCAACCATGGTCTTCCGAGAATTAGTGGATGACCCCCCATCTTTGGTTTAGTTTGTAACACCACAAAGTCGGCCGGGTAATTCCAAGATTCTACAGAGATTACCAGGTCTTCGATTACTCCTTCAGGTTTGATTGTAGAGCGATCAGCCAGCTCTAAAATAG
Organism: Pinus taeda; assembly: GCA_000404065.3. NCBI lineage: Eukaryota > Viridiplantae > Streptophyta > Pinopsida > Pinales > Pinaceae > Pinus > Pinus taeda. The sequence continues at coordinate 5,525 of APFE030389512.1, forward strand.
TTGGAGTTTCCCTGATTAAATGTTTCAACTGCAGTAATTGTGTTGTTTCAAGTGTCATAATATTTATTGCAGCACCTAGATCCACTAGAACTTTAGAGACAAAGGTCTTGCAGACCTGAACTATTACTGTAGGGTGACCAGGGTCACCATATTTCACACGAGGGTCTTTTTCTGTCATTAGAGCAGTCAGTTCTCCCATCACATGAACTGTGAGGGGTTCCTTGGCTTTTCTTCCAGGTTTCCAGACACAAATATCCCTAACAGTTCTTGCGTAGATAGGGACATCTCTTAGTGCTTGTAATAGTGGAATTTTAACATATAAATTCTGCAGTTCTCCTAAAAGATTAAAGGCTGGTGGCTCAAACGTTTTAATCAGAGTCAATCTTTCAGGGAAGGGTGGTTCAGCTGTTTGGACAATCTTGTTAGTGGGTGATTCAAGAATTTCAGTATCTTTATTGGATGACTTTTCCCTCCTAGTTTCTTCTTTTTCAGAGTCAGTAATGTCATCTATGATGGGTTCAACTATTCTTGCGGAGCGTAAATGGATATCATTGCATTGCATGGGAAGGGCAGGTTGACTTTGAATGTCAATTACCTGCAAGGCTTTATTATTGTTTGGATTGGGGTTAGGTTGTACAGGCAGTTGGGGTCTCATTGCTTGGTTATTCTGGGAAGTATTGGGTGGTAAGGAAAGAGACTGTTGTTGTTGAGGAAATGGTATCTGCTGGGCTGCCCAATTTGGGTTCCATTGATTGAAATATGGTTGCTGTGGGGCCCAAGGATTCCACATAGTACGATCAGGAAAAGGGAGATTAGGTTGTTGCATAAGTGGAAAATTCATTGCATTAAAGGGTGGGTACTGCATTTGGTTCATGGGTGGGTAATTTGTTGGAAAAGGAGAATTATTATTCCAACGACTAAATGCTGTGTTAGAGCTCATACCTTGTCTTTGTGGCCATTGCCTTCTCTGTGTCATCAGGTACACTGCTTCAGCCTCTTCTTCGGTTGTCTGCAATGTTGCTTTGATTCCAGGCAGAGAGGGACATTGCTGGGTTTCATGGTCCATTTCACAAATCGTGCAGATAGGTGTCTTATCCAGTGGGCATTCCATGAGTGGGTGTTTGCCTCTGCATTTAGAACAGAAAATAGCTAAAGCAGCTTTTGCTTCCGCCTGTTTCTTCTTAACCTGCAGAGCATCGATTTGTGAAGCAAAAGAACTTAACATTTCAGTTTTCAATTCTTCTAATAAGTTACCTATTTCAGCTCTTGTTGCTCCTCCACTGGCTGACTTCTGAACTCTTGAATACACATTATCTCTGCTCTTTGATCTTTTCCCTGCTCCTCTTGAGCACCTCATGCAGAGATTGATAATTTGATCGAATGGTTCTTTGGAGATATCCCCTTTTCCTAGCATGTTCAACATGTCCAAGCAGTCATCTCTTACCCCCTTCAACAATATGGTCTTCAGAATGTCTTTACTCATATTGGGGTGATCAGACCTCTGTAGATTATACTGTAGCCTTTCCACAAAATCTTCTAAGCTCTCATCCTCTTTTTGAACCATCTTAAACAGCTCTTCCTTCCTTTCTCTTGTTCGGCAGTAATCTTGGTATTTAGCCAAGAATCCTTCTTTCATCTGGTCCCAGGTGGTGATTGCCTGAGCTCCTAAGCTCATGAACCATCTCAACGCATTCCCTTTTAGTGTTGCTGGAAACAGCTTTAGTTTCTGATTAGGGCTCATATAATCATAACTTCTGCATAAGATATCAAATTCAAAGAGGAATTCATCTGGGTCTTCAAAGGATAACCCATGGAAATTGGGTAGCGCTGAAAGGGGAATGTTCTTCATAGGAGTCGTTCCTCTCGGTAGGTCCCCAATGGGGAATTCCAGGGTAGAGAGTGAGTTCTCCCCCCTTCCTTCTGCTCTGTTATCCTCCATTGGTCTTTCTCCTGAGTCACTTACTTTATCCTCTGTATCTTCAGGTTCTTCAAGTTCTTCAGGTTCTTCTACAGTTCCTCAATGTGTTCTGATACTTCCAGTTTCCTTTCAAGCCCCAATACCTCCTCCGTCTGTCGATCTGTTTGTGAGGAGTGCTGGATTTGAGGCCTCTGGGAACTTGTCCTCTGTGGTGTTTCCGCCTTTGAGATGATTTCGTCAATAAAAGTCTTTCTTCCTCCCTTACCGCCTGTGAAATTAGGTTTCTTGTGTCCTCTCATGCACCTGTTATTTTCACAAAGAGATCATTAACGCTTTTAGAAATCTTTAGTTGCCTTCCCCGGCAACGGCGCCAAAATGTTGGCTAGTTGAATTGTTTATTAATTAAACAATCAAGTACCACATTAATTGTCAACCTGGGAAAGTCTTTTTATTCCAAAGGCTACCGCGTACTGTATGTACTTTAACTCTAAAAGCATTAAGAGCTGTAGTATACTTAGTTCTTATACTAAGTTATCACAGTGCTGATGAAGTAAAAGGAATTAATTAAAATTACAAATCTGAAAAGCAAAGAGATAGATGCTCTGTTGGCAGAGGATCAAGACCCTATCCTCCAGGTGAGGACGTTCAGCACCTGCCCCTGGAATAAGATTGCTAACACACACTGCACTCAGATTCACCGGTGAAATACACTTTCATAACTTCAAACAATCAATAAAACAGAGTGCTAGCAAAACAGAATTACAAGAGGTAATGCTACATAATCCAAACAGAGTATATGCGGAAAGAAAGTATTACACACTTACACACTTGACAGGAAAATAAATGGGTGAATCTTGTGAGGAAGGTGGGCCCAGTCCTTCTCACAAGATTCCCCGGAACACGGAGAAGAGCTTAAATACTCAGAACGTTCTTCTATTCATCTGTCAAAAATTCGAATACAGTAGAGTTCAGACTTGCTGATATTCTCACAAATTTCTCTTATAGACCATCCCCCTGACTAATGTAGATGTCTCCTCTTTATAGAGGAGACATCTATTACAATAGATTGTTACAGTTCGTTCGGTTAACCCGTTTAATCAAAAATAAGAATTACAGAAATGTTGTTGCAACAATATGATAATATATTCTTTGTTTAGGTTATGGCTGTTACACAGCTGGTAACCATCTTCGACCGTCTTCCTTGGAATATGCACATTCCCTTCGCCGTTTCCCCGTACTATTCTGGTTTTGAGTCCTGGTAATTGTGTTCTACTTGCTTTGGACAATTGCTCGATCAGCCACGTCAGTGTTCCTCAGATAGTTGCCGTTGTTATTTCCAGCTGATGCAAAATACCCGCTTTAGATGATTTCTGTTGCTAACTGTAGCAACTGCGTAGTTGCTGCTTCTGGTGTTGCAGCAACTGCGTAGTTGCTGTTTCTGGTGTTACAGCAACTATAGGTTATAATTCCTGCGGGCTTAAGACAATTACTTTTAGCAATTTAGTCAGCTTTCCCAAGATAAATACAAAGGTACTTACGAATATGCAGTGAACAATTAAACATATATATATGCGGGAAGTTACTTCATACCTTGGGGTGATTAAGTCACTGTGTGATCAAAGCTTATAACTTATGACTGAAAAGGATAATATTATGATGGAAAAATAAGGTCAAAATTGGTCAATTCTGGGTCCTAACAGTCACCATCTCTTTGGCTGATCATATGCTTGCGCTTGGTTGTTTTACCCTTTCTTGAGGAACCGCTATGATGAGTGGTATTATTAGCTAGCCTCTTGACCTTTATATGTTTTGAGCAGTTCCATCATGACTGGAACCAATTGCTATCCTTTTATAGCACTTGTTCCTCTAGGTGGAGTCTTCTTTTAGCTCCTTTTAGACTCCAAAAATATGAACATATTTCCAAGCACTTGTCTTTTCAAACTTGTTAAAGTAAGTGAAAATTCGTCTACTCAATATAAGTTTAACTCTTTTTCAGACTGAGATAGATTAGCTACGAAAAAGGAATATCTTAGTGAAAAATGGCTAAGAGGTTCTCTTGAGTATTGTTTTCTACATTTGTAATCTTAAGAGACTATCCACGAAAGGGACATCTGGAGTTTTCTTTTCGCCTCTTTTTCAATCTCTAAGCATGAAAAAGATGTTGAGTTACCCTTTCATTAGACTCGTAAAACTAAAACAACAAAGAAATTTTTACCATGACGAGACCAAGCTACTCCTTCCTAGGGCTTGTTATAGATACTAGGAAGGATTCATCTGAAGGATGAACTTATACAACAAGCATATGGTATCCTATTCAAGCTTGAGATTAGAAATAAAGAGGTACTCTCTATAAATAATGGGGGAAATGGAAAGAAACATATATCCTATATTTTGTATGAAAGGAAGTATGTCTCTCTTGAACATGAAACTTATATATATCTCTTGTCAGGTTTGAGGAATCCTCACTTTATCACTTGGCTTACCGGGTTTGGGAAATCCATTTTCCTCTCATTTGATTATATCCTATTGTCACCATGACCTCTGATCCTATTTTGAGTTAAGTGCTGCCAAATTTTGGAGTCATGTTGCTGATATGTTCAAGAGAAGTCCCACCTTCAAATTCAACCCACTTATATCTTATTTAATTTTTCTTATATCAATCTTAAATCACTCTTTCCAACTCTCCAAAATCCTATGTTTTGTGTCAATGATGTGGGAAACATTATGGCCTCCTTCAATGGATCATGTCTTGTCAAATCCAACTCATTATCTGGGAAGATGATCTAGGAACTCCCTTTTAGAACCTCGGAGCTTACATGCCTCAATGGTAGGTCCTTCACATTCAACGATAGTTTCACATCACTGTCCTTCAATCAAATGATTCTACAAGTGTTTGAATTCAACTTCATTATTCACACTTGTGGATTTGGCTATTGTACCTTGACAACCATCATCATCATCGGTGGTTTATCTCATGCTTGTTAATGGTTTACATCATTGACTGGTAATCAAGTGGTTTCTACCATGTTTGACTCTGATACATCTATTCACATGGTGGGATTTTTACTTTGGTTGGATCAAGACATAGATGAAGACATTGGGTTTTGTTTGATAAATCCATGCTACATGGAGTTATTAAGTATTCATGATTGTAAACATGATCCTTTATATTCAGATAGTTGTGTCTATGTCGTGGATCCATGTATCATTAGATGTCTGCTTAGAGATGTATTGTGAGACATACTTACATCAGAGATGTCAAACATATTGTATTATGTTTTATTTGCAATTCTCTTGATGGTGCTTCTCTAAGTTCTAGCCTTTGCTTGTAAATCACTTCATCCATAACTTCCCGTTTTGACTTCATGCCTTAGGGGGCATCTGTTATACAATACTTTTTCACACTCCTAGTCTTGTATCCTGAAGTGTCATGCTTTATGTAGTCAATGTTGTAAGTGTAACAAAGTGATGGAAGTTGTCACAAACAATGTATTCACCATGACACATGCTTGTGGTAATCAAAAGAATATCCCTGAAAAAAGGAAGGAAAACTTGCCTTGAAAGAATGTTGAATAACTTGTCAAAAACCTTGTTTTTCAAGCCTAACGTGTTTCCTATAACTCGTGTCTCACACCAGAAACCTCTTGAATTACACATGTCTAGTGCTACTAGCACAACTTTTCTTAGGAAAATCCGTGTTAGTCCTCTTCGTGCATTTTTTCTCAAAATGGAGGAGAATCTTCTCCTACTAGAAGGCTCAAGAGCGACAATGTAGTTTTAGGTAAATGCAGATTAGAACGAGACCTCCCATTCCTAGCCCTTGATCCTATTTCCATGGATCTCTCCCTTGAGATGTGGAACTCATCCCTCTTTTCATGGATCCTCAACTCCCTCTCCTTCCCTGTAAATGAATTTCTCACCATCCATCAATAGTTGGCTTTTGGTTGGTTGGTTGCCATCCTAGTGATGAATTATACCCAAAGTGCAGACTAAGGCTTGGACTTGGAATCTCACTTAAAGGAGGATTCCAACATCAAGGATTCATTGGTTGTAATGCTCCCCTTTTCATCTATTAATAATACAATATAGTTTTTGTTTCCATAGATGTGTCAATTATTGTCCATTTATTGTAATGCTCCTTGATCTATTACATAATTTTTATTAGAAAATGTTATGCTTTGCATAGTTTTGTTGTCTCCACTTTATCTTTCTTGGAGGAACTTAGCTACACCAGCGAAGAAGAGATTGTGAACTTGGAAGCCAAAGAGTTAAGGTTGACATCAAGGGTATTAACATTAGAGAGAGGTAAGAGATCTATCTTCCTTTGTATTTTCTAGTACGAATTAGGAAATATTGCATGTAGTTGTCTTCTATAGTTTCTAGATCCTCCCATAGGACTAGAGGGATCATTTCTATCTGCAGAAAGGATTGCATGCACAACAAACTTGGAATTTAGGCGTAGAATCTAGGACCACACCCTCTGAACTGAGGAATTTGGGTTATAGACACACCCTAGTAGAATTATGCATATGCTTGGAGGCCCTCAACTGCATGGAGGCCTTGTCACGCATGCGGTTGGGAGCCTAAGTCGCTAAAAAAGCTTTCCAACTCAAGATTTGGGAACTAAGAGTGGTTTTCTAGCTCATGGGTGTTCTATAGCTCCCGAGGAAGGTTAGTAAGGTTCCAGTTTATTGATTTCACTTCCTTAATTGTACTTAGGAGGTTGAGTCATGTCATAGTATTCCTCAGCTCATGTTTACCTTGGTAGACCGGTGAAAGTAGCTAAATGTGAGAGGTATTCATTACAGTTCCCCTCTCAGGTCTTCTGTCCAACTCAAATAAGCTCCAAATTTCACCTTTCCACCAAAACATCCTAGCAATGACCAGATTTTCATAACCTAAACTAGTGACTAGATTCTTATGAGCATAAATGGTAATGAACCATGACTCAAATGAAGAACTAAATGACCAGATAAGGATAGAAATTACCATGAAGAAGTTAAGACAAAACCTCAAAATGTTGCATGTTCCAGCTTTCCAATAGGTATTAGGTGTAAGAACCAACTATAGTCCCCTAATGACAAACATAGGTTAGCGATCCATAAGTTCCACTTTGTTTGATGCACCCAATTCCACTAGGCAGACAAATCAAATTGTCCACAATATACCTCCTCTAGTGTTCACACTCTCCCCCTCTAGTGTAACAAGTTTCCATAGCAACACCATTGGTTTACCTATCGATGCAAGGGGTATAGTTTCACCCACACTAACTAGACACTAAAATATTCCCCATGTCTTTTGGCAGCAGATATTGAACCCTCGCAAAAGTTTCTAGAGCCATGTTGGTTGCATGTTGATGCATGTACTGAATTCAATGCACCCTATAATGCCAAACTTGGGGGTGGCGAGAATGAGAGCCCATTCCTCCCAACTTATCCTCTCACACCCCTATCGGGGAATAATTATATTTATTATTATAATTATAATTAATAATTAAACCATCCTAAATCCATATTAACTCTAGATCCACCAAGCATCAAGAGAGATCATTTTTTATTTTATTTTTTCACTTTAAAAGAGGTTTGTTTCTCAAGAAATTTGATCCCTCTTGATGCTTGGTAGGTCTAGAGTCAAGATGGATTTTGATTGGTTTACTTCAAATCCAAAAAATTAAACTTTTTAATCTCTATTTCTTACGTTCTTGGATTTATACAATAATTGTTATTATTTTACAAAATAATCATCCTTTATTTTAGTCCATTATTTTCAATTTTTTTTTACTTTTAAAAATAATATCACAAAAGTTATATTATAAAATGAATTACACAACCTAAGGTGAATAACCACCTGAATATAAAATAATCATATCCAAAAATTGTATATACTAAAAATATATTACATAACAAATTTTATATAAAAAAAAACTAGTTTTAGTTTAAAATGTTAAATCAAAAATTATATATATACATTAATATATATGAATTTCAAAATTTTAATCTATCCATTCATGCATGAAATCTTGTAAACTGCCAGTTGTAAGAAGAAGGAACTATACCTATGCCTAGAAGGCTTTTTCGTTCTAACACCTTTGACAAGAATCTTGGTATGCTTAGCTTTTAACATCTACTTTTTCAATTTTTTTTTTCCTTTGTAGCATCAATTGAAAAATGAAAAATGTTTCTTTTATCTAATTAATTTTGGTGATGAATTACTGCAATGGTCCATTATTATTAACTTGGAAGTAATGCATTCATGTGCATTCCATGTGTATTACGGGTTGTTAATTATTGTGAGTTTCTAGGTTAGCTATTTTAGTAAATTAGATCCATTTTTATTGGATCTAGTCTGTGATATATTCCTATATATGTAACCATTGTTTAATCAATAAATTATAGTGTGATTCGTGATTGGTGTGTAATTATGTTTCCGTTTTTGTTTTTTAAGTTGGTATCAAAGCTAGTTCAACCCTGACCCTTTCAAGAGATGGTTGTGATCATGTCAATTATGCAAGTTTAAGTAGTTATATATAGGACATGATAAGAGAGTGGATTGTTTATTGTGTGTGTGAATATTTCTATGTGATTTTGTGTGGTGTTGTATCCATTGTGAACTATTGAAGAACTACTACCATGAATTGTTTCCGTTAATTGAAGATCCATTGTGGATAGATTTGCATAAAAGAAGAGGATATCTACATGTGAAGAAGTAGTATCAACATAGATCTTATTAGATATAGTGTGGATCTATAGTTGTGAGTGATGTCCACATGTTCTAAATGGCAATTCTTGAGATTATCGGACAATGCAAGATGTACAACAAGCAATCCAATCTTTCTCAATGGCTTGATGATTGATTCAAGACCTGCGGTGTGATAGATCTGTGTTCGTATCTTGAAGCTATATGTTTCAGTGTTTCATAACACAACATGGATCTCAATATTTCAGAACATGTTTTAGCCTAGAGCTCAGTGCCTGTGACGTAAAGGGTACAAATTGGTTAATGTTTTTCCATATCTATATCCATATTTATTGTGTGGTGTGACTTGTAGTTTTCTTATGTTGTAGTATGTTATTATTATTATTATTGAAGTGTGCAAAGATCAAATGAAGAACGATTCAATGAGTATTGTAACATATGTATATTAGTGGTTCTTGACATTCTTCGGTGACGAAAGAACATATCATTGATTTGGTTATGTTTATACTATGTTATAAACTAGTAGTCTGGTTGTTCTTTGGTGCTTCAAAATTATATAAAACTAATGAAAATAATTATTTAAATAAATTAATATCTTATTACATATTTTTTTTAATCTTCATTTTTCCTTTCATATTTGTTGTCATTTTATTTTTGAGTTTAAGGTTATGTTATGCTTTTATAAAATACATTTTTTTAGAATTTATTTAACAATTATTTAAAAATGGCTTTAAACACATATTTATAAATTAAATACATAAATTTTAAAATTTTAAAATAAATATAATAAATCAATATGTAAAAAAAATTAAATTAAAAATAATAATCGATAAATATGTAAATAGTAAAATATGAAATTAAAACACTGAAAAATCATTTGTATATGAATAGTATTTTTTCGCAACAGATTCTCCTATTGGAGTTCTATTATGATGGTGTTTTTGGTTCTCCTCTAGTGCGACGGTTAGGGTTTGGCCCTAGTTGGGAACTTTTTCCTTCTTTATCAAGTACTTCACAGATGGAGGAAATTATGTCTCTCTTGGCATCTACATCTTGGAGGTAATTCGCATCCCTGGCCATTGAATCACTCCATTCTATAGTCTTGCCCTCCTGAACTCCTGGATTCATGACTCCACTTCTAGTTATGGAAAAGAGTTTGTTATTCTCCTCCACTACTAGCTCTTCATTGTCATCAGCTTTAACTCTTAGCATCGATAAGGGTGTTGCAAATCCCACAACATCACTGTTGGCAGGTTTAGACAAATTTGGATGTGGTTTTTTGGGTGACATTCCTCCCTCAAGCCAGGAGGGATCCCACCAGGCAATGCCTCCTTTGTCATATTACGAAATGGTGAAATATGCTTTGTGCAGTCTCCCCTCGGGTATGTTTCCCTCATCCCACAAGGATTTTCTAAACTCTATCTTTGGCTCCTCTTCCTTTAGGAGGTGTGTTCTCAAAGCTCACCTAATTGTCGTTCCCTTAGTGGTTGAGGCATTAAGGGAATAATTTCTTTTCTTACAGAAAGGTTTCATTTGGAGGTTCAATGCCTTGTGGTGAAATCTTGTAGACCTCCACTCTTATCTAAGTAGTGGAAGCCTCAAATCTTAGACTATTTGAACATTTACCCTCTCGCAAGAGCTTTCTTTATCATAGTTTTTTACAAATATGAATATCATGCGCTAATTGTTGACTCAGGTCTATGGATTTGGGGTAGTGTAGGGCTCTCATTGCAACCTCGGTTCCCATCTTTTGATTGTCTTTTGACAATAATATCATCTACTCTTATTTGGGTAAGGCTCCACAACCTTCCTCTGCATATGTGGAATTTAAATACTTTGGCTGCAATTGGTAATGCCCTAGGAAAATCCTAATGTCGAAGTGAAGATATAAAATACTACTTGAAGCCTACATATGTTCGTATTTGTGTGGAAATGGATTTCAGCAAAGTATTTCCTCGTGAAATTAAGTTAAAATACTTGGTTATTCATGGGTGAAAAAACTGGATTCTGAAAACATTTATTCTTGTTGTAGAGCTTGCGACAAGATTGGGCATTCCCTCAAAAACTTTCCTAAAGCTAGGAAGAACAAAGCAAAGAAAATAAGTGGAAAACCAAGATGGTGGGAGGGTGCTAATTTTGACCATTATATAATCTCAAAGGAGGATCCTCCCACAGTTTAACGCAATAATGCCTACTTGCAAAAAGATATAAAATTATCAGAGCTTAAGAATAACCCCTCCCAAGACCAAGGAGTTTTAGCAGTAAAACAAGTACAGGAAAGCGACATCATGGAGGTTTTCGATTCCATAGTTACAACTAGTAAATTAAATGTTTCTCTAGAGATCTCTCCTAGAAAAAAGACAAACAGGGTGGAGAAATCAATTTTGGACAAGGGCAAGAACATAGATATAAATTTAAAATTGTCCTAGTGTGTTTCTCCAAAAGTCAACAAAGAAGAGGTTCTTTGATTGGCCGATCAAGTAGAAGTGGAATATCCTTCTTTGGGATAAAAGAAGGAAATTGTTATTAGAAGCTCATCAAATAAGGGTGATAAGTCAGACTCTGCAGAAAACTTGGGTTAGACCTGGGTGGTAAAAAAGAAGAAAAACAATTCTCCAAGGATAACGAGAAGCCACTCAAAGCCAAATCTTAATTGAGAATAAGTTGCAAATATATCTAAGCTTTAGGGACCTTTTGGAAAATTTATAGTTGAAATCAAAACAAATTTCTTGATGCAAGGAGTCTCCTTGTAAGGTTTTGGGTTGATCCTGCATATTCTAACCCAAATCTTCAAAGAATTCTACAATTTATTGTTCTCAAAAAATTGTAATGGTTTTGGGGTTGGATCCCATCTTTATTAATATGAAGAGGTTGTGCAAATTTGAGGTTCCAGATTTGAATTCCCTGATGTACTATGTGAGCTATGGTTTCACCCTTCATGCCAAATTTATAGTGGTAGTTGTCAAAATTGGACGTTATGGTAATTGTCGAAATTTGAGGTTATTTTGGTTGTTGTTAAAATATAATAGTTCGTAGTTTAGTGTTTGGTTGAGATATTTTATCATCTAGTTAATTTTGTGGTTAAGATAGTATTTCTATCTTAGACCAATACTTGATGTATTTATATGGATGTTTAATAGAATACAAAAATAGTTTTGAGTTTGCATTTTTTTAAATTGGTATTAGAGTTGATAAGTCTAGGTGTAACCTTCATAGAGAGGACCCATAAATATGTGGAAACAAATGTGAGATTTATTTTCTATATAAATATTTTAACTTAGGTGTGTGAAGAGTTTTGTGCTACTCTATGTTATTTTCTTAGATGTGGTTTGAGAAGTAATACTTTGAAATATTGTGACATTTTCTTTCATACCACTCACTTAGCCACAATAACATTGACATGTGTAGATTTGTGTGGAGTTGAGACAACCTCAACAACCAATAAATATAAGAAGATTTGAATATAACTAAAAATCTTTGATATGAGGAAATTAGTGGTCCTTCCAATTATAGTTGAGAATTTTGGATTGGTTCTCACAACTCATGTACCCAGATTACACGTTGAATTGGGTGAAATATCACATGCATGAGATTTGAGGAGTGGTTGTAGAGCTAAATTGATCAAGATATGCATGGACAAAAAAGGAAACCACATTTGATATATTCATTCCAAAACGAAGGGACATTAAAGGATTTTATTTCGCAACGTGGCAAAAGAAAGACTTGTTGTGTTTCCTCCTAGAAGGAAGATATTTGAGATTGCTACAATGATGGGGGTTATGTGGCCATGTGTTATGTGGTGGTAGGAAAGGTATTTCAAGCTTAAATAGGATGTTCTTTTATTAATTATTTGTCAAAAAAATTTAGTGTGTATTGAGTTGGAAATCATGTCCTTGTGTACATAACTCATGTTCATAGTGGAAATGACATTTTTAATTTTCGCATGTATGGAATTGGGCGCATCTGTGAAGTTATTCAGTTCATTATGAAATCTACAAAAATTCAGAAGCATTGATCTATGACCTTCAAACATGTTGACATGGTCAAACAACTTGTGTTTCTTGGTGAATATGGTGTGGAAAGAAAATTATCATTGATTGTGTCTACAATTTTTACAATGAGTTCAGATTTGTGATCTTTGTGTTCTTGTGAGTTTGTGTAAAATAAATGATGATTAACAAACATGTCATTTTATATGATTGAATTTTAGTACATTCAATGTTTAGACTACTTTCTTATATAATTGGCAAGTAAAATGGTTGGTACCCAGATATCGTGGTAGATGGAGGCACATCCATAGAATGACTAGTTGGAAGCAGACCCATAGAATGACTAGTAGTTCAGTGATTACAAACAAGGAATTTGTTATGGTTTGAAGAAACTATATCTTGAACAGATCAAATGAAACTAAAGCTTAGTATGGATGGTTGTCCAATTTTTTTGGGAGCCATGGATCTAGCAAAGGATCCCTTATTAATAGTTAAAGACATCGGAGTGGTCTGCTAGTAAAGTTATACAAATTAGTGTGGTCTAATAATTTATAAATTCCTCAACTAAACTATAAATTCCTGATATAACGTGTAAACTATTATATTTAAATATTTAAAAAATTACTGATTCTAATCGAAATTTAAAAAAACAAAACAATAAAACCAAAAAACCATAAGTTATATGTCATGGGTTTACAGAAAACGCAGCTGGATTCACTGCACACAGTTTAAGAGAGCAACAGGAGATCCATAATGAATACGACAAACCGTTAGCAAGTGGAAAAAGGATGGACAATTTAATTGAAGAATTAGGTATCACTTTTAGTAAAAAGATTCACGAGGCTCTTTCCAAAATTATAATATTCGGACTACTTTTATTTGTACCACACCTTTTGTGCCGCTTCATAGGCTATTCTCTCCGTTCCGAAAACAACTTTATTTCTATTACTGATGGTTTTCAGAGATTATATTTAAATTTTCTGGTTAAGTCAAAGTATGACTGACACAGATCAGAAATATGAGAATTAGAATAAAAGGGTGGGGTTATAATTTTTTTTTTTAATCTAGAATAATTGGTAATTGGTGAGAGTTATCTCGGTTCAGATCTAGAATCAAATTCAACTAGCTGCTGTCAAGACACAATAATCTATATACTCAACGAGATTTGAACCTCTTTCTCATAAATTTCAAAAAAAACTTACGAGTAAACCCATTTCACTATGTGAAATAACTTATCTTTAATAATTAGAATTTGCCAATGAAATGGACAATTGCATTTATAGGGGCCGATAGAATATGAGCACCTTCAACTTTGGCATTAAAAGAAATTTAATAATAATAAAGTCATGGCTCCTGGACAACAACGTGTAAGGAATCTCCTTCCTCATCGTTTAATTTCACAAAATAAATTTGTGCAACAATGTCATTGTATGGGCACTTCAATGTTGTAGCCCCACACAAGGTCGTTGCAGATGGGGTCACCTTGTATTGTCGGCGGCCTATCCAGGTGGAAAGATCAGATGCAGTTCGATATCTTTCATACTGATTAAAAATGACGCGTGGCAAGCCCAATACGTAGTGCGCTCCGTGACGTGTCACCGCGACCAAATGCGCGCAAAATGAAATGAAATGCGGCATGGAGGGAGCAGAATAAATAGCAGGCTGGTTGCGGGTTTCAAGTGTGGAGGCCTGAAGAGATGAACACAGGCGGTATCCGGGAGGGGATTCGAAGCAGGCCCAAGGCACTCATTGCCTGGCTCTGGAAACGATCTGTTGAAGAATTCTCTACGGAAAATCAAGAAAAAGGATCAGAGCATCCGTTGGATTTTTGTTGGCGTTGGCGCGGATCGAACTGTTGACTGCCGGCATGATCAAGAAACCCCGTCAGTGCTTCGAATCGAATCGCATGGATAGATACTTGGCTTCGTCATCTCCGACGTCGTCGGACAAAATAAACGAGCTGTGGGAGGAAGACCTGTGGCCTGTCGACCTTAAGGAAGCTGATCTTGAAGCTGTTGAAGATCGTAAAATTAATAATTGTATGGAGGGACAATTTGTCATACGCAGCACCGGATTCCACGGGAGCCTGTGGATGATTCCGAGGATGGGAGATTCCTCGTCCGATGCCGGTCTCCGGCAACATCATCAATCGGCGCCCCTTAACGTGCCGGACTGGAGCAAAATACTGGGAGTCGACTACCTGAAAGAGCAGAACCCCTTTGCCATGGATGTCGAAATGGCCGGCGACGAGGAGGAGGAGGAGGGGGATAGGCTGCCGCCACACGAGTACCTGGCGAGGGAGGACGCCCGCTGCCGTGTTTTTACCAAGGCCTCCTCCATTTTGCAAGGCGTGGGGCTGAAGGGCCGAGAGATGAGCCGGATTCGAAACGCGGTGTGGAGGCAGACCGGATTTCTTGGCTGAAAAATAACCATCTTCCGTTAAAGAAAATAAAAAGGAAAGATATTTCCTCGTAAAATGGCAATCTTTAAACGGAAATATCTTCTCTGGTATAGTTATTTTTGCTTTCCTGCGTGAATGATGAATTCTTTTATCGTTCCAGGCTTCCAGCTAAGGCGATCCTCACTGGTTTTTGCTTCTCAGATCTTCCACCCTAAGAAAGTAGGGACGTCCTGAGTGACTGGTACTGTATATTTCGCAATTTTGAAGTCTCTCACCTCGAATTGTTGTTTTGTTGCGAATGGAAGCTTCGATATATATTGCTGGTTTGGCTAATCGCGAGTTTAAATTAATAAGTAACCTATATAAAATATTACAATAAATTATTCACTGTTTCAGAGCACTCTGTCAGTACCTTTTTATTAACTATTTCTGTTTTTGTCATCAATTTTGTGAAGGTATTGGAAAGTTTCTTTGAAAGACGGTGGATATATTTACATGATTCGTAAGTTTCTTTAAAAAGACGGTGGATATATTTATTTCATCGTCCTGGTGAATGAAAATTGAAAATTGTTTGGATATATTTTTTCATAATAAACTTAGTCTAACTAATAGATAAATAATAAACTTCATCTATGATATTATGTACATAATTTAAATTGTTATTTTAAATAATAGGTTAAATAATAGGTTTTATCGCAGCAATTTATTGGAATTACAAGTTTATAGCTAGTTTTTGCACAATCAAAGTATCCCAGGGTTTTCCAGGGTTATTGGAATTTGTTTTCTAGGGTTATTGGAATTGCAAGTTTGATAGCTAGTTTCTGTACAATCAAAATATCCCAGGGGTTTTCCATAGTGTCAAGATTTAACCTCAATTTCTTCCACCGGATTCCGGAATGTCCAAAAAAATCTTCCAGGGTTATTGGAATTGCAAGTTTGATAGCTAGTTTCTGCACAATCAAAGTATTCCAGGGGTTTTTCAGAGTGTCAAGATTTAACCTCAATTTCTTCCACTGAATTCCGAAATATCCAAAAAAATCGCATTATAGACAACTCCATCTATATATGGTATTCATAAGCTACATAAATAACAGATAAATAATTAACTTCATCTACGAATAATAAGCTACATGATAAGTTTTATTTAATCATAAAGCTCTTTTTCTAGGCCGTTTTAAATACAGTAGAAATCTGAAGGTTGTTTTTTTTAATAAATTTCATATATGAGTCAAATGCTAAATAATAAGTTTCATTTAACTCATACAGGACTATGTAACACCCTCTTTTACACAAACATTTATTTTGTTTTCACCGAGTGTTTTCTTTTTACTTTTTTTTGTTTTTACCAGAATTTAAGCAAAATCTCAGAAACTTTTATTTTTACATAATACAGTTCTTAATTTCAGAAACTTTTATTTTTACTTAACACCATTCTTAAAGAATAAGAATGAAGGCTGGAAAAGTCACAACATTTATTTAAAGAATTTACACAGTTTTGTTAAGAACATTATGATATTTTGTTTAAAGAATTTACACAGTTTTGTTAAGAACATTATGATATTTTTGTTTAAAGAATTTAAAGAGTTTTGTTAAGAAAACTGAATCTCTTACACAAACATTTATTTTGTTTTTATCAAATTTTACACAAAAATTGTTAAAGTTTTATTTTCGCTTAACACAATTTTGTTTTTATCAAATTTTACACAAAATTTGTTAAAGTTTTATTTTCGCTTTAATATAATTCTTAAAGAATTAAGGCTCGAAAAGCCAGAACATTATGATATTTTTATTTAAAAAATTTAAACAGTTTTGTCAAGAACATTAAGAAATTTTTGTTTAAAGAATTTAAACAATTTTGTTAAGAAAACTGAATAGAAATTAGTTACAAAACCGTGGTTGTCTTTCTTCCCTAAAAAAAAGGGAAAACTCTTTGGACAGTTAGAGATAGTTGTTGGGGATTTTTCTGGCAAAATCCCAAAAACACAAAAAATCATGCACACAGAGGCAATACTCTGTTTCCTTTACTCCAGGATCATTTGTGCACAGGGAAGCTTTAAAAAAAAATCACTGAGAACAGAGTATTGCACCACCATAAAATATTTCTATTCATTAAAATAAAAATAACTGATACATATTCATCCTCTTTCACTCAGAGGGATTCACCAAAACATTTTAACAAAATTACTCTGTCTCCTTTGAAATTTTACACCACTGTGTGTAAATATTTCATTTACATTCACTGCTCTGTGAAAACAAAGATTACAAGGATTTACTGTTTTACCTTTTCACTGTTGTGTGAAACAATTCATGGTTTTACATACTTCCCCTGGTTTTCTTCATTCACTCCTTCACTTCTTCGCTCCTGCACTGCTGTGTGTTCTTCATATCTTACACTTACCAAAAAAACTCTACGCTGCTGCGTTTCACCATCTCTTACAAAAATTGGTCAACACATAATTTATGCACCGCTGTGCATTCATACTAGCAAAAGACTGTGGTAAAAAATTTTGTTCTTCACCCGCACACACTAAGTTTCATTCCATTTCACTTACATATACCAAAGTCAACTCACTACAAAACCTACTCTTGCAATAATACACTAGCTCCCCTTTTTTTTATGATATTACATTGCGTACATCATATAATAAAAATGATATACAAAATGACCATACCTGTCTTTAAATTCGCCATACGTTCGTGCATATAAACAAAATTAAAACCGACACATCTCACCAACTATTTTACGAACACAATTAATCCATTAAATCACTTTACCGGCGGTCAACCAAATTTAGTTTTTACTCCACGCAATCCTTGATTTGATGCGGGCCCGTATGCAGCTTCATGCGATCAACGACGGAGAATCCAGGAGCAGTTCGGACGAATATTGGAAGGCCCTTTTTGGTCGACATTTACTTTCCGATAAATGTCAGAGGCTGATGTCACGCCTCATCCACGCGTCAGCTCCAAGTTTTATCGGGCCCTTGTGTACGGAAACCACTTCATGCCAAAGAGTGGTCCGATATGCTTACCGGCTGGTTTGTGGTTTTTACTGTTGTGGTTTCGGGGTTGGGTACGGCTGCACGGTTCAACTGTTCGTGCAGTTGAAATTGCAATTTCAACACTCCCCTTTAATTTCAACTGTTGGGCATTCGATCATACCCAGACATTTCCTCAAAAATTCATAGCTTTTCTGATCCAGTGGCTTTGTCAAGATGTCTGCAACCTGTTCTTGAGTCCTGCAATGTTCTAGGACGATTTCTCCATTGTTCACCAATTCTCTGATGTAGTGAAACCTTGTATCAATGTGTTTCGTTCTCTTATGAAACACTGAATTCTTTGACAATGCAATAGTTGAGCTATTGTCACAAAAATCACTGTCGCTTTTGCCTGCTCTTGGCCTAAGCTCCTCAACATCCTTCTCATCCAAACTGCTTGACATGCTGCTGCTGTAGCTGCCACATATTCAGCCTCTGCTGTAGACAATGCTACAATGGACTTCTTCTTAGAAGCCCATGAAATGGCTCCTGAACCCATATGAAAAACATAACCGGAAGTGCTTTTCCGATCATCAACACTTCCAGCCCAATCACTATCAGTGTATCCAACCAAATCTGAATGTTCTTAGACATTATATAAAATTCCAAACATTTTGGTACCTTTGACATACCTCAAAATTCTTTTTGTTGCCTGCCAATGTGCCTCCTTTGGCCTCTCCATGAATCTGGAAATTAAGCTAACAACATACATAATGTCAGGCCTAGTTGCTGTTAAATACATAAGGCTGCCTACAATACTCTTGTACAAACTAGGATCAAAATCCTTGTTGCTATCCTCTCTGCTGAGTTTTAATCCCATTACTGTGGGAGTGATCGCTACCTTGCATTCTTGCATGTTAAATCTGCTCAATACTTGATTTACATATCTTGCCTGTGAGATAAAAATTCCTTTTTCATTTTGATCTACTTCTATGCCTAAAAAGTATCTCAAGAACCCCATGTCAGTCATTTCAAATTCCTCTTTCATGACTGATTTAAAATTCTTAATGAGCTGATCATCATTACCTGTGAAAATAACATCATCAACATATAAGACAACAATTAAAATTTTACCATCTTTTTCTTTGATGTAGACGGTGGGTTCTCTTTCACACTTGTCGAATTCATTATCCAATAGATATGAATCTATTCTGATGTACCATGC
>APFE030389516.1:0-25737 GCA_000404065.3 Pinus taeda
AAGGTGTATTAATATAATATGGGTGAGAAAGTTCTAAATAACGAGGATCAAGCCAGATCTAATCTTAGCCGTTGATTATGGACTTAATCTCGGTCGTTAAATCGTCAACAAGAAAAGTATAAGAGAAGGCTTGAGGGTCGGTTGGAGATACACCACGACACCAAGAGAGATCACTCAGTTCGATTTTCCGGGGCGAGGTTTGCTGAGAAAATCGAGCAAGTGATCTGTTGCGGCAAGGGGCAGTTTGGCAGGAGGCCAAGAATACATAGCATATAGGCAATGAAAGTGTCGAAGAGGCAGCGCAGAGCCAAGGAGGGTTGATGCAGAGGCAACCAAGATTGACACAGAGGCTATGGAGGCCAGCGCAGAAGACATAGAAGGTCGTAAAGCTGGCGCAAACAGAACAGAGGACTGTAGGGCTGACGCTAGGCTGAAGAGGCTGCGCTGAGGAACTTTTGTGGTGCAAACTGGGAGTTGATCATCTGACGCAGAGCCGTAGGAGGGTGACGCAGTTCCTGAAGATAGCTTGGGGCAGCTTTCACTGTCTAGCTAAGGAACAATCGAAGTTACTGTGGGGTCAATCATCTAGTTGTTGATTAGCCGAAATATCTATCTCCGGAGAAAGGTACTACTGTCGAGGATAATCTTTGAAGGGTGATCCATTTCTGGCACCCTAGTTGTATTCAAAAATCTGCATAATGATAAAACCCTCATATTTGTCGCACCGGTTTTCCCGAATTGGGTTTTTCCGGGGACGATTGTCCAAAAATAACAGTGTCCCTTGTGTTGTCTCAGTTTATTTCAGTTGTTGATCTGTATGTTTGTAAAGGCTACAATTGTGTTTATTTCGATGTTTATATTATTAAATACCCTGTTAATGTAAACAACAAGTAGGAGATAATAAACCAAATATTGCAGTAAGGGTTTCTGATGTATTAGATGTGTCTTCTGTCCTCGTGTCATGTGACTTAGCCCCCAAGTGAAGTGTGTGAACAAGGATACAATCGAGAGTGGTCAATCATTCGATTTACCCCATGATTCATATTAATATGCCCATAACATTAAACGAAAACACATGATTGCTAGAATGGTTAGAGTACCTTTCAATAGATGACCTATCCTCCTTCAAGAAGCATGCTATATGGGAAATAGCACTGACTGGAACAATAGGTGGAGAAATTTGGCATAATGTTATCCGTCGACCATCATAGGGTTGTTGGTTGGCTGGTTGGCAAAAGAGGAGAAATTTTTTCTCCTATGGCTTACACAATTTTGGTGGGTAATAGTGACCATCCTACTAGTTTCTAATTAAGTTACACCTCATGGATTAAATATGGATTAAATATTTTATCATTAAGTAAACTTGAGGAAGTAATAAATTGTTTTCCCTAATTGTATAGACATTGTTCTTGGTAAAACCCATCATCCCTTTCATTTTAAAGAAAACCTAAAAAACGTTTCTTTTATAAAGTCCCCAATTTGTGCCAAAAAAGAACCAGCCTAAATTCAAAGGAGGAATATTTCAATTATCTCGTGACATGTGCATACATAAATGGATCAAATCCCACTGCATCCCCTCCAACTTTGAAAGGTTTTTGTCCGACTAAGGTTCTTATCTAATGAGCTTTTCCTTGCCAAAATAAATTTAATAATATCTTAATTATATCGTGAAATGTGAATACATAAGTGGATCAAAACCCACCCCATCCCCTCCACATTTGAGACATCCTTGTCCAACTAAGGTTCTTATCTAATCAGGGTTTTCTTCCCAAAATAAAATAAATATATAGATATAAGAAACAAGGATTAACTTTATCAGTTGAATCATATGCCCATGGGATGTCACCAACAGATGGTTATAGATCACAATTTTAAATCAAGTCAGGACCCTTCTGGTTACCAGCTTCTATTGTGGCTGGCTGTTGAGCCACTTCCCATTTATATATTATGGTTAAGAGGGGTTCTGCCACGTTTTCCTGCAAAAATGAATACATAAATAAATATATGTTGTATTTTTTATATGCTATATTTCCACATTTCCAAAATTTGGGGGTGTCGCATGTCCATGGTGTTCCCATATCAAATACTCATACCCATTTCAAAGTTTCAACTTAAGTCTTGACTATCAACTTAGACAGCTAGAATGCTTGCCAATCGTGGTGTAAACACAAATCTTCAAAAGGTTGCAGAAGAATACCCTGATCACTAGATGTCCAGATCAAGATGTAATAATTATCATCTTCTGCCAATTTCTGCTTATATTCACAGAACTAACCATAATGACATCCAATGTAATTAGTCGATTTTGTTGTTAGCAGCAATTTTACCTAAATGTTCCTCTATAAATATGCCATCGCATTGAAGTGCTATCCTTCTGCACTGTTGTCGAAATTAAAACATTTAGTGCACTCGATGATAGTAGCAAAAAACAGTACCAACACATCAGAATAGAAGAGACTCAACACTGTTGCAAATTATACTATATTATCAATACCTTCATACTAACTGTGCATAGAAGAGTCTTTAATATACTATTCAGAATACAGTTGTGTAACCCTTGCACAGGAATCAAGATTCACAAGGGCAATGAGAAGCTTCAATGCCCTGCTGCAATATATACAGATAATTGAAGATTGGCATGTAGAAAAATGCTGGAAATTGTTTATAATAGGAATAAAAAATAGGTGCTCAAAACTGACTTTAAAGCCTCGTTATCAAAACACTACCCCCAACAGGTAGATTCTCTTATTATCATTTTCCTTGATTTAATTAGGACACTCTGTACAATAAGATGCATTTAAAGAAGCACAAATGCAGCATAAATTAAAATTTCGCTATTAAGATTATAACTAGGCAGTAGTATTAGCAACAGCTTTATTAAAACTAAAACATGTTTTGATTTTACAAAGGGTCCTACAAACATATCATGTAAAACTTCAATAAAAGGCTGAAGTATAAAATTGAAACATGGTAACAATAGCGAGTTCGTACAAAGCTGGCACCATCCAAGAACTGCATTATATCTCTGCTCAATGATAAGATAAAACTGAACAGCAAATAGCTTAATGTTCCGTACCTTCACAAGCTTGATTTTTTTCTCTTTGCGAAATGGTTTGTTTGTGCACAACTCTGAACATCTGCAAGCCTTTGAACAACTCATGGATTGGACTCTGCAATTACAGATCAGCCACACATATTACCAAGCAAAATATGTGATAGTTTGAAATTTGAAGAACAGAAGATACTTCATGATTCAAATGTTAAAACTGTTTATCTTATTAAGCAACGAACATAATTATTCTGCTGCAACAATTGCAGGCCAGGCAATCACTGTAAGAAATCTGTAATAGAGCAACAATCTAAATACCAAATTTTCAGTTTTTGACAGAAGAATAACGAAAAATACCATAATAATTACCCAAAATAGGAAAGAAACAAATCAATTTAATATTATAGCCTCGTTACCCCTCATATTGACATGAGAAGTAAACTTCGCCTTCTGCAAATTGGTAAGATTATTCTAGCTTTCATAAGGTTGGGATATTGGAGGAGGTTGCATCAGCGGTGCATCTTTTTCTTCATCATGAAAATCACATAGTCACACCTCAGTCTCTTTCACTTTGTGTTGGACCATTAGATTATAAATATCATCTAATGTGGTGATGTACTTACCCGGCTTCATTCATGCTCCATGTCATTTCCATAATTTCACCTACGCAATTTGTTTATTGCAAGCATATCATCACTTTTGCCTAGGTGAAATCCACCTGACACATACATTTTCATCACACCTCATCAAATTCCCTACCTGAATTGTCTATCAATTCACAATTCTAACATTTACCTAGGTTAAACCCATAATTACATTACATTTCACTCCCCCGCATCTTCTAGAAGGTGCATGACACATTTTGTATATAATTCCCTAGGTCTTAAACCATACTAAAACTCAAATTTTGTATTTCCTCTATTTCCAGAATGAACACACCTAACTGGTTCAGCATATTCTAACTCAGTTCCTAAACCTTAGGTTAAGTACCTAAGTATTGACCTAATATTAGTTTATCATTATATTTCTTCAGTGACGCCTTTCCCAAAATTTCACTTGCAAATTTGTCAATAGGGGATTGTTACCCGCCAAAATGGGTAGCCCTTTAGGAGAAAAAATTTCACCCATTCTCCAAATCCGGCCGGCCAGCCATGCAGCCACCACTCGTGAATGACATGATCTTATTTCTCTGCAACTTGCATCAACCATATGTTTCACACCCATCCGGCGAGAGCACATGGATGAATGTGGGTTTCCACTCAAAAGGTACTTTATTCATTTTGCAATCAGGTGCTTATGCTTGATTGTATTTAGTATTTACACTTTTGATATGGATTATAAGGTGAACCGGAAGGAGGGGTTTTGACCGCAGTCTTGTTCCCTCACCTTAAATGGGGGGTCAATCTTTGATCCTAGTCCAGTGGGATCTCCCCTAATGTCCCAATGCTTAAAGGAGAGGCACTACTTGAGAAGCCCTGAGTGACATATCGTAATTCCATCTATTCCTATTCCATACTTAGCATTTTCCATCTTACATTAAAAGCCCATATTCCACCTCCATTCTTGGGGTTCAACTGACCATTGGTTCTCTGGGATTTGGCACTCATACATCCTCATACCTTGGTAGCACCCAGAATTTCGCCCTGGGATGTTGATGCATCTAAACGAAAAAAGAAAAGGAAAAAACATATTATGGCCACAATATAAAATAAAAGAATATCAAAATGCAAAAGATGGCTAGGACATACACATTAGCACATGGGCAAAAGCCTAGCATGAGCTCTACCTTAGTCATTATGGCTATGACCCAATTTATGAGCACATGTTGCTCCATTACATCATAAAAATGAACCCTTGCATGTCCCAACCATGAGTTGCCTCATCCTTAAGGGGAAACACAATTGTTATACATCATTCAAAACAAGCTCTAACCCTTTGAGCTATGAGTAATAATACAAAGAAAAATCAAGCAAAAATAAAGGCACACAAGAGGGGTGGAAAAAGAAAGGCCGAGTTGGTAAATCATGCATCACCAATTGCTCCCTCCTCACATCTATATACTCAGGATGTAAATCCCCATCATGTTGTTCCCTTTGACCATGGCACTTGGCCATGAAGTTTTCTCCCATCCGCACCATCATTATTCACTAACACCTTTCAACTAAAGGGTGGATTGAGAAAATGTTACTTCCCCTTAGGGATTGGAAACACCTAATAGGGTTGTCATTTACCCACTCCTACCTAGGGAGGAAACACCATTCAAAGCCCCAATTTTGGAAGGGAAGCCTTATCTGAAGTATTAAATAGCCCTCTACATTCAAGCTTGGTTCACTTAGATGAAAAAATAATTATTGTCCATGAGGACTGGTTGCTTTCACTAGATTTTATTTTGTGAATATCAGGTAGTTCAACAGCCCCTGACTTGGACACCTTATCCACAGGTACCCAGGCCCAAGAGAAGTATATTGGCACCCATAGGTAACCAGGCCCAAGAGAAACATATTGGCACCCGCAGGTGAAGTGTTGAGAGAGTTGGGTCTAAGAGAAGTAGTAACACATCACACCTACCCCTGGGCACCTAAACCCAAGGCATTCTACCACTTGCACTATATTTGGCAATTCTTAAGGATGATACACCTGGACCAACATGTCCCTAGGTCAACCTTAGCACCTACTAAAGGGTGGAAGTTGATTCAAATCCCAATTGAGCATGATCTCGCCTTCAGAGACATGGCAGGGCTAGTAGCACCTAGAAAGCCCTCAGCATCAGAGCAGAGATGCACATTTTGACCAATTGCAGACCCGTGATCCTTTTGTGGTGCCTCAGCTAGAATTTGGGGACTGTAGAGAGCCATTGACAAAGATTTGAGGGCCAACCCTCAAAGGATGATTTTTAGGTGCTTCTACATCATACTAAACACGCTACAATGCTTGGCATTTGGAGACTCTTCTATGGATGACATCACCCTAGAAGGCCTCACAGTGCACACTTGTGGGCTTTCTTTTGCTTTTACGTTGAGAGCTAGTGGGTTGCCTTGTAACACAATGCATCATTGTGATCTTACTTGTCATTTAGGGGATTTTAGGAAAAATTAGAACTCATCCTCATATAAATAGAGAGGACTATTTCATTCTCATCATCATCACTTGTGAATTCGTCCTCTCTACTTGAGAATTTCGACCTCTTCTACCTGTTAGAGAGATGTGATCTAAAGAGCATATTTTCTCTTTGAGATATATTCTTGTCTTTGCAGAAGTTGCCTTGGATCAATGATTGGATTGTACATGCATATTGTCTTGTAAGTTCCTTTTTATTGGAAATTCTAATTTCATGTCTAATGTATGGAATAAATTAGAGATCTAGGTTAAATATTGTTCCCTAATTTTGTTCGAATATCAATTTTATGGAAGCTAGGTAATATTATTGCATGCATTACTTATTGTATGATATGTAAATGACAATCCCCTTGGTGATATTACATTAGCTCTCCCAAGTGAATTTTGATCCCTCACAAAGGTAATATTTAGGGTTTTGATGTTAGGGCATCAAAATATCCTTACTCGTTTGCTAGTTTTAGCCAACCTAAAGAATTAATAGACTCCATCAACCCTAGCATCAAACACGGCCATCCATTGTTGGTGATCAACTCTATTTTTTTCAATAAAATATATTTTTCTCTCTCCTCTTTAGATTTGGCCCTCTTAAGGCCAAGGGGCCAACTAGGGCTTGGTGCGACTTGGCTAGGAAGAGGAATTTTGGGCCTTGGTGTGACTTGGCTAGGAAGAGGAATTTTGGGGCTTGGAAAGTCTAAACATCAAGGGTTGAGGTGGTTGTCTCAAAATCATTCCCTTTGGTGGGCATTCATTCTATTTTCCACCATAATTTCTCTTGCCCTAGTTGTTTGCCCTAGGAGCAAACCCTAGTTTGATTTTAGTTTCAACTAGAGGGCTTCTTGAGAGTTTCATCTGCCATAAACTTGTTGAAATACAATGTGGGAAACCATTTCTTGGCATTTTAACCTTGGGTCATCCTAACTAACAACACATCAATCAAACCTTATGTCTTATATTGCCCATCTTTGGCCTCTAGAAGGAAAGCTAATTGCCTCCTCTTTCTTACTTGGACCCTGGTACCTAAATTGTGCCTTTCCCTTAGAAGCCTTTAAGTCACTTCGTACCTTTAGAACTTAGAATACCTGTTAGGTGACCTTTATACCAAGACTCCTCCCATTGGTGAAAGTAGATAAAGAGCACAAGGTAGCAGTTGTGATGACAGTGGGTTACTATCTCATTGTTGTCACTTGGTCTAGTGATAGCCTTGTAGGGTACCCCTCTCCAAGCCTACTACATTTTGTGTCAACAAGGTTATAACATAGGTCTATGTGGTACACATAAGATTAGGCACTGCCCCCCCCCCTGGCATATGTGTCGATGTTACACACAAAAAAAACTAGTTTACCATCACCTTAGTCTAGCCTTGTTCACACATGAGAAACCACTCATGCTTCATCCTTATCCTTTGGCATGAGATTTGAGGAGTCAAATGAGCCTTGACTTTGACTAGGGAGGCTAACTGGTAAATTACTCATGCACCCTAGACTTTCGATCCTCCACGTCATCCAACTTATCCACTCATATGCACACATCCCTAGGTGGGCATAAAGTTGGTCACAACTTGGACACATTCAAAGTGACTAGTGATGTTTGACTTGATCAAAGGCCACCCACTTGCATGCATTTTGAGGAGATCTCACTGATTTGATGAAGACTCGATTCCACTAATAGCAAGGGCGCACTCTCAATCACCATACTTTCATAGCTGACTTAATCAATTGGGACACAAATACTCAAACTCTATGTGTGCACTCTCTCTCTCTCACTCTTCAAGGGCACATTCATGCATGAATATTTTCTAGTGATGGAGGTTCTTAAGTGGAATGAAGCACTCCTTCTTAGGGTGCACTATAGGAAGAAATTTCTTATTGTTTAAAGCCAAGTCAAAGAGGACTAAAGCACATTCTTCAAGGGCACACAAGCTATAGAGAGATATTTTATATTAATAATGTATAGCAAACTTCTAGGAGGAGTTAACTAATGAAGACACATGGCATATCTAGAAGGGTACCCTCCATTTGAGCATTTATTTTCTTTGAAATTCGCCCTACAAAGCGACATAGTTATTTGGGGGTGCTTATTTATAGGAAAGTGCCATCATCGTGGAGCTTTAACCTTGCCATTCATGCACTAGACACATGGCATATCTAGAAGAGTAGTCTCCATTTGAGCATTTATTTTCTTCGAAATTCGCCCTACAAAGCAACATAATTATTTGGAGGTGCTTATATATAGGAAAGTGCCATCATCATAGAGCTTTAACCTTGGCATTCATGCACCCTTTGGAAGTCTTCCCTACTTCATCAACCAAGTATTTTATTAGTAATTTGAAGAAAGTTGTTTTTTCGAGAGCACCTTGCAAGTGAGGGTGACAAATTGCACTCAAATTTTGTCTCTGCATGAGCTAAAAGATGGATACATATAGGATGCAATACTACAACGAAAAAAATTGTACTTGAAAAAACATATAAGACCAAAATATAAAAGTATAAATCTAGAATGAAGCCAGATAAGGTCAACATAACAAGGAAATACAATTGAATACAAACAAAACACTGATAGGGTATGACTTAATGCAACCAGAGTATGAATGAAGTATATATAATAACCCATTTTGAAATAAAGAGGGCATAGGAATATTAGCATGCATACGAGGCATGCATATGATAACTATATATGCATGCATCACATGTACTGCACTAGTATGCATACTAATTAATTATGGAAATTGTCCAAGTAAAAGGTCATGAACTAAAAATCAAAGTACTAAGTAAACACTAACGTACCAGAATCTAATGAATATATGTTGTGGGGTACTTGTTATCTATACCATCCTCGTAATATATAACTAGTACATTATTCAAAACATATATATATATATACAAGGGATTTTTATTAACTAAAAGAAATTATATATTGTATATTGTATATCAAATAAAAGGAACTAACTATATAAATTTATAAATGAAATTATTAAACTTTAAAAGGGGGAAAGAACTAACTTATGAAAAGGAACTAACTATATAAGTTCTAAACTAATTATTAAACTTTAAAAGGGTATAATTTAATAAAATATTAAATATTTCTTAAATAAAAAACAAATGTATTACTTAACTTAGTTAATGGTCACTTGAACGAGATATTAAGTGATCACTGTCAATGCATAAAAGTATGACCTACTCTTTGAACATTGTGAGAAGATACATGACTGACAAAGGGTAGAAAACCATACCTCAATGTCGAAACAATGGAGGGTTTAGAGGCATTGGTGTTTGGAATATAGGGAGAACGCAAGAGGCATACAAGAGGGGGGAAGTTTTTTTGCAGTATCTCACAGACAGAGAAGGAAATTCTGAACAAACCACACAAACAAAGTAAGATTAAATCTGAATTGTTCTTGGAGCTTTGGGCACAGGGGGCCAAAAGACCTCCATTTTGAAGTCTTCTGGATCTAAGAACCAGATATGTTGATCCCAAATAGGCTGGGAGGAAAAGCGTCGGTTTTGTAGTAGGAGCAGGATCAACAACAAACCATAAACGCCTTCAAAACGAGATTTTCAAGTAAGTACTTGCAAATGAATTGTTAAATTGTAAGATTAGGGCATTAAAATTTTATGTTAATTGTCAAATTTGAGTTAAATTGTAATATTAGAGCATTAAAATTTGATGTTAATTGTCAAATTTGAGGTTCGCTAGTTAAATTTCAAAATTAGGGCTTTAAAATATATTCAGCAGAAAACATCCAACAACATAAACCAGTCTTATATTTGTATTTGAAAATGGACATATGACCAAATAGTGGTAGTTATGATCCTAACCTTCCACAACCATATTACATTTACAAATACTAACTATTTAGATACACAAGTCAGCTTTTCTTGAAATGCTTTGAACTTGAAAAACAAATAAAATTGCCCTTATCCATGTGCATCTTTGGATGAGATTGAGTATACTATAAGAGTTCCAAGTATGCAAGGAAGCAAAAGTACATATCACATATTTTCATTCTAGCATTTTGTCACAGTAGGGGAGAGTTTGTTTTGTAGCAAATTACCTAGGGTTTTTAACCAAATTATATTTCAATTACAAACTCTAAATGCAATCATATTTGCCCATGTGTTGCAAACTTTACATTATGGAAATGGGAACATTATTACTATTTCAAATTATTTAGTTTTAACATTAATGTGTTATGCCAAAAAAAATCAAGAGAAATAAATAGTTGGAAAATAGACATTATGGAAGGGGACACAATATTACCATTTCAATTTATCTAGTTTTAACATTAATTTGTTTCACCAAAACAACAAGGAATGTACAAAGAAATAAA
The DNA here is from genome assembly GCA_000404065.3 of Pinus taeda. Classification (NCBI taxonomy): domain Eukaryota; kingdom Viridiplantae; phylum Streptophyta; class Pinopsida; order Pinales; family Pinaceae; genus Pinus; species Pinus taeda. The sequence goes on from APFE030389516.1 coordinate 10,494, forward strand.
TTGAAATGAAACCCTCAAATCACACCTAATTTGTGAAAATTTCACAAAGAAAACCCTATATTTATAGGAAATTAAATGCAAATTCGAACCAAAAACCCATAATTAGTGAATGCATGGCGAACATGCCTAGAAGTGCAAGAAATAAATATATCCTCAAATGTCAGGTGGGTAGCTATGCCTCTGTTGTCTGCCTTTTGACCCAACTTAATGTCTACTATGTATAAATAAATTTGTCTTCGTGAATAAATCCTTTATTTTATGCTTCAGTTTTTTCTAGAAGTCAAAGAACATATGCAGAGAGAGGAATGATGTTATTCTTGGATTTTTGAGTTGATTGAAGACAACAGTTGTAATTTTTTTGATACAGTTTACAGCGTATGTAAAGAGGCATGTGAGATGAATACATATGTCAAGCTATAAGAGAATTTTTGCATGCTTTTAGCATCTGAGATATGTAATTTGGTTTTCGATTTTATTTTCTTTACCTATGGATAGTCTCTTGTCTATATTGCATTTGTTCTTCCATGGCCTCCTAATAACGTTTGCAGGTCAATGATAAGAGCTACCTAAGCCTTGAAAGCAAATGAAAGAAATGGAAGAACTGGAAGAATGAAGCAAAACATGAACTGTACTAAAAACAGAACCAAAAAAAAAAAATGTCTTGATTGATTGTGTCAAAGATAATTCAAGCATGCAGTAGATAGCATCTTGGAAGCAACAAGATTCTCCCAGTAGGAGGGAGAGGATTAGAATCACGATAAGATGTTTGCCTCGAATGGAAGAGTTACCCTGGGATTTTGGGAACACGAAAAAGGAGCCTCATGGCTGAAGAAGACCTCGTACTTTGAAATTGATTGATTAAGAGCAAGAATGATCTCAATCATTTGTTTATGCAAAAAGGACTCATGAGTCAGAGGAAAAGGTATTGCTCTTAAAGGGAGCTGGAAGCAAAATTTCACATGAAAGATCTTGGATTGATACACTACTACTTGGGACTTGAGCTTTGGCATAAAATTGGTGAAATCTATTAGAAAACCAAAAATGCATAAAGATTTTCTTATTCTTGATGATTACTTGTGATGTTTCTTGTTATTACGATTCTTTATATCTTCTTTCTTTTAGTTCATCAAGAAATTACCAAAGCAATAGCACATAAAACAATAGACACCAGATGTAGGCAATATGCCAAGGCAAAACTCTTCTCGAGGGGAAAACCCAGTCAAGAAATTATTCCTTTCAATAGTATTCTTCTGAGACTCTTCATCCTAGACAAAGATCAGACCTTCCCTCCACACCAAGTCAGCCTCCCAAACCTTCGACCCCTTTCTAGCATCTTCGACTAGGCAGCGACTTCCGACAACAATGAAACTTGGAAGACTTCGATCTCCCAAACTAGAGCACAAGACAGAGAGAGAGGCACCAAAATTTCGATTTTCTTCTTCTCCTTAGACTTCCCCAAACTCGCACTTACTTTGGCTTCCCAGCAACAGACTTCGCACTTTTCCCACCTACAAGAGATATCGAACTTCTTGTGAGAGAGTGTGTTCCAAATGAATTCAAGTTGCTTCTATTTATAGGCTCCATGTGAGGTTGAATTAGGGTCCTTACGCCGAATTGATCTCTTCTAGGCCGACTTGATGTGGAGGATACATAAAGTACATTTGACTCAATACTTAACCTTTTTACATGATTCAAAAGCCCAAGAAGGGTCTCTTTAAAAGTACAATGACTTTATTGACTCAAAATAAATCCTAGAAGTCCTCAATGGGGACTTTGACCAAAAACATGGTGACCCAAGCATGAAACCTATGCTTTAAGAAGTCACAACAATAATAAAAATAATAATAATATTATTCATTCTTTTGACAAGTACATTACAAGATGACTCAAATACAATAAATGAAGATTGATCCTAGTTACATTTTCCAACACTCTCTCTTAACTAGAGAGGTATTCATCATATACAAGTATAATGGAAGATCTCAAACTATATGAACCAGGAAGAACTTTAGGCACTGCAATGCCACGGACTAGATTCCTGACTAGGGAAATCTATCCATTGGTCTCTCAACAATTTATGTACCGCAATGCCACGGACTAGATTCCTGACCAGGGCAATCTATCCAAGTGGGAATAAGGTGGACTCAAGCTTTCAACCCCTCTAGGTACCATCAGGCTTACTTGCTAACTACCAACCCAAAGATCCAGGTGTGTATCCAAAACATAGCTCTTTAATCAACACCACCTTTCCAAATTCGAGACCTAGACATCAACACAAAGTGTCAGCTAGATGTCCTTTGAGGCAATGCTTCACCACAAGGCCTCAACACCCTTGATCCAGCAAATCAAGGATGACCAATCTCTCATAATCAAACCAGCATGCTATCAAATCCTTCGAGAGATTCACCTGTACAAACACAACCCCAATTAATAATATACTTTCACATCTACATAAAAACATTCAAACCTCTGAGGTCTTTCAGACAACTTGATGTTCCTTCTCAACCTTTCATAGTAGGACTATCAACCGAATCTGTGACAAAAGATTCCTCCATACTCTTTCCTTTCCTACTTCTCATGAAGCAACATATCCTTCAAAATTCATTCTTCAATCAAAACCAAGCTATGCCCTCACTCTCACCCAGGGAGCATCTCTTTATCCAGACTCCCTCTTAATCTTAGCGAGATCTCTTCCATTCAAGCTTCCTCAGGGAGATCAACTTCTTCTTTTCGTCATCAAAGAATCGTCCATGGCTTCCAATCATTTCATCAGAGTTATCATCATCCTCATCATGCTTATCACATTAACGAACATCTTCACCATATTGAAGATTGTGTACATGCACAACTTAGATAGAAAGTACAACCAAATCTATAGAAGCATGAACTTAGCCATATCAGAATTACGGAAGCATTTCAATCTTACATATATTAGATACCAAAACAAGAAACAAATACTCTTCAACATCTTGCTAGGGACTTTGTCATAACAACTTTCATTCCATCTAGAGTTTCAATGTTTCTTTCAAAGGTGTAACATACCCTACTACAACATATAGCAAACCCTAGAACTAATTCAAACAAATATAGATCTACAAGGTATGTAACAACTTTCAGAATTCATATGTTAGATTTTCCACTAGAGTTTCATAGAAATCCTAGATTTCATACAAGAGAATCAATAAAAACCAATCACAACTTAGTCATTAACATGACCAGTTTTCACTAAGGTTAGTTGCAAACCCTAGATTTTTCAATCAACCATCAATCCCAATCAAAACTCAGATTTTAACAATCTTACACAAATCTCAAATCATCTTATTGTCATTATAGATCAAAGTTTTTTACTTCTACTAAGTTTTAACTCCAAAACCCTAGAATTTCATTTCCACAACTTCAACAATCATTATATAAATAGATCTCATAATGTTATATCACACATGCCAGAGAATTTAATTCCTACTAGGGTTTAGCTGCAAAACCCTAAATTTCCAAATATCATCATCCTAGAATCTCATACAAGGACTTATATTAAATCCTAAGACTTATGACCATCAATAACTAGGTCAACACATGTATCTAGGAAATCATTACCATGCATAAGTTAGGGTTTCGACGAAAAGGACATTATCTATATACACCTAGGGTTCCATCATCATGCCAAGGCATTTCATAGTGGACTGACATGTGGCATCTAGTTAACAGACTTGTGTCAGATCTCATATGGATTATTGTCTTGATGGAGGGTTGACGTGGTACTTGGGTGACCTGCTTCTATATTGGTCAGTTTGTCTATGACTTGGATATCTCTCTTGTTGATAATCATTCTATAAGCAAAGGATTGTTGGGTTTTCCCCCATTGTGGGTTTTCCCAGGGTAAAAATTGTCTTTGGTCTCTTGTGCACTATGATCTCTATTTTCTTGTACTTGAATGGTTAAATTACTAAAGTATAACTACTTGATGAAGAATAAGGCAAGGCTAAAAAGAACAATAATATCTTCACAAGTAATTATCATGATTAGAAATTCTACTTGCAATCAAATTTCAACATAACAAACTCTGAAATTCAGCCCTGAGGCCTTTGCAACTTGGCCCTGTAACAGGTTCTGAAATTCAGCCCTGACGCCCCTGCAACTCAGCCCTATCCTGTGAGCAGACCTCAGCCCTGTTGAGAATCAGACTTCAGTTCTATGACAGACATTCGACCTGTGACAAAGAGCAAACTCGGCCTTGATTTGTAAGCGACCTTGGACTTACATTAGCTCTGGTTTTCAGCCTACCTTTTGACTTGGAGGTCAGACAATCTAGTGCATACTTGAAAACATTCTAAAAGCATACTTTGAAGACAATTTAACACAGACATGAAGTTGATTGTTGATAAGTTTTAGAAGTGTTGTTGAGACAGCATTTTGAGCAAACTTCAGCCCTTTATTTTTGAAGCATTTTTTAACCTTTGTTGGAGTAGACTTTTGCAGCAAATTTGAACTCGAACTTTCAAGAATTCCTTGGAATATCCTGGAGACACTTTCTAAAGCAGATTTGAAGAGTCTTGGAGCAGAATTTTAGAGCAGAGTTGAAGAATCTTGGAGCAGAATTTTGAAGTAAACTTGAAGAACTCTGGAGCAAACTTTGTAGCCGTCATTGAAGCAGATCTTGGATAACATTTTGAAGAAGATTCTTGAAGACTTATTGAGCAGCTTTTGAAGCATCTTTGGAGCAAACTTTGCAGATATTTTTGGATGACATCTTGAAACAGCGTTGGAGTAAAATTCTAAAGTAAATTGGAAGTATTTAGGTCTGAGCCTAAGAGGGTTGGTGTCCTCATTGAGACCATGTTGGTGCCTGGATTCGTGCTTGAGGATTGGAGTCCTCATTCAAGGTTGGAGCCTTGAAGAAATTAGAAATTTCTGCGTACAGTTTGGAGCCTAAATTTTTCAGGATTGGAGTCCTCACTATCTTCATCAAAAAAATTATTAGTCGTTCTATTTATTGTGTTCTGGTTTAACTTGTGATAAAAATCTTAACTGGCATAACATAACAATTGAAAGAAATATTGATTCACCCCCTCTCTTAGTAATTCCAACATTATCCCCCAAGGGATAACTACTTTAGAGTCACCCTCACAATGGTTATTGTTGCTGATGTCATGAGCTTTCTTGCTCAGACTCTCTAGACTCATGCAGTTCTCTTAGTTTCTCCTTCATATATATGATTTTGCTAGCTCAATTGTGGCATATCAAATGCTTTACCTTCACCTATCAGATTGATAGATGCATATATTGGATGGTACAGTTTGTTTTAGCATGTTTGCGCCATGTTATTTGATATGGTGCTATAACTTCTCAATCTTGTCATGAAAGTGGTAAACTTTAAAGGAGATCCAATCACACTTCATGACATTATAGTTTTATTAGTTACCTCATTGTACCATGTGGGACATGGTTTTCCTTTAGAAGTGTCATCATTTCTCAACCCAATTTGCACTACTGGGAAACTACTTAAGATAGTGTCTTCCACATCCCAACCATACTTAACACTTCCCGCTTTCTCCCTCCACTCCATCCCATCCATAAGAAGTTATTCCCTTTCATGTTTAACTTATCAAATATCACCTAAAGGATCTAAATGAAAAAATCCGAAATTATCACAGCCAAAAAAATACAGAGAGGTTGAAAGTCAATAAAGTCAACAGCGAATAAAATGTAAAGCTTCACTGAATGCCACCTCACTATGAAGCCATTGTCCCTGGTTCCATGGTTTTCTATGGATATTTAAGGAAAAAGGAATTTGTACAATGAAATGAACACTTACAAAAACAAAGAAAAGGGGTAATAATAAACAATGTTGAAAAAAGGCAAATCAATCCTAAGCTCCCTCTTTAAAGGTTTCTATGCATGAAATTCCTAACTCTTAAATGATAGGTGATCCAAAAGAAATAAGACCTATCCATCATTACATGACTTTGAGGGTCATCACATGAAATTTTTCCCTTTCCCTTACAAAAGTTTCCATCACATCACCGACCTTTTACTTAGGGACTCAAAAAATACACTTTCTCCTAGTACTTGACAAATGTATAAAGGCCAATGGTGTTCCCCCATGGTAAAACTTAGGCAAATCTTAAGCTATTCTTTATTCTTCTGTTGGGAGAAATCAATAAGGGTATACCACCTAATGCATTGCAAACCTAGAAGTTGGACCCACTGCTATAAGTGGGAACCTTACATTGAGATTGGTGTACCTATATTTGGCCATCTTTGTTAACATTGGAATTTGTTCTATTCTACTTAAGATTAATGTACATCATTGGCAAACACATCACCACATTGGGATCTATGACAATACACTAAGCAATGACAAGGATGCCACATCATCATCATGTGCAACATGGACCATTCCTAGATGACACACTACTTCATTAGAGGAATATCCTCACGCATGTGGGTTGTTAGAGCACATTTTTTCGGGTGAGCAGCGTTAGGCCAATGATTCTTTGACAGAGTGCCCAAAGTTCCACAAATCAACACCATTAGAAGTAGAATGGCCACAAGATTTCCAGAAATGGGTTTATAATAGAAAATCAGGTGAAAATTGACTTAGTTATGTTACTACTCAAATTGTTGTGTGAAAATTATTGTGTTTTGACCACTTGTCGTCCACACATGTCGATCATTACATCATTTTGTGTAGTGTTCGTCTATTGGTGGATTTTGAGGGTTTTTTATGCTTACATATTGTATTTTTCTCATGGTTTTCAGATGGATTAATGGTTCTTGATCATGTTTGAGCTAGCACATTGTGTGCACATCTTGTACTGTTAATTTTAGGTATGTTCTATGCTGATAGCAAATTTACTTCAATTTTCTCAATATCAATTCCAGATTAGCAATCACATTTAGCATGATAGTAAAATGTAGATAGACCATAAACATAAATCGCAGAAAACAAGCCAAGACAAGAGCACACAAGATGTGGCACCAGCCACGGACAAACCCCAATGTGCGGAAACCCTTGATCAATTATTCTTATATGTTCTTCAATAGTTCAGCACAAAGAGAGAGAGAAAGTACATATACATCAGAAGTCAACATTTTGACTTGTCATAATAAGAGCAGAGATCATCTCTATGAAGATGATACATGAGGTAGCTGAACTTAGTTCAATACATGCTGCTTCAACTGATTCTCCAAGGTGACTCCATCGCCATGCAGCACCCATCATTGTGCTGCACCTCATCATCATGCTGCACCTCACTGTGTTGCGCCATGTTGTACCCATCATCACTATGTTGCATCTCATCATGCTTCACTAATCATGACTGTACCCATCACTGTGCTCAATACCTTTTGTTGTTGCACTATTCACATCATGCTCATCATCACCAATTTGTACCAATGTGATGCACTGTACAGCATCTATGCTGCCTACAACAGTCACTGCATTTACCATGCTTCTTTATGCACCTTATTGCATCATGTTGCCCATGCATCTTTCTGCACTATCACTATGTCTTGTTGTCACAGAAGATCACGGTCGTATCCATCATGTGTACAAACAGCTCACTGAGGAGCTTCCTCAACCAGATAGCTTCACACGAGGTCATACTCGTACCTATGTATTCGGTCTCAGTGGTGTTCAAAGCAATCGTCTTCTGCTTCCTGCTCATCTAGGATATCGTAGTAGAACCCACAAAGAACCAGCACTCAGAAGTGCTCTTGGGATCCTCCACACTCCCTGCCTAGCCAGCATTCGAATAATCATGCAGCTTCACATTTCCGGCAGTGTATCTCAATCCATGAGAGATTGTGCCCCGAAGATATCTCAGAAGGTTCTTGGCACTAATCCAGTGAGGCTCAACCACATATGAGCTTAACATGCTAACTGCAAAACATATATGTGGACGGGAGTTCACCAAGAACATCAATGCTAGAATGAGTTTATGAAACTCAGAGGCATTTCCCAAATCAAGTTCGGCGTCCCTACCACATAACTTCTGAAAGTTAAGCTCCATCGAGGTAGTCACGGGCTTGCAGTTCACCATTCCAAATCCAGAATCCAACTCCCTCTTACTTTTGCAAATGAGAGGGTCTGCATCTGTCAAAAAGAGGTCGTCCTCAAGAGGTGCCAGTATGAGAGGTTTATCATCCACAACCTTCAAGAAATGGTTTGTATCGGCTTCACTCCTAGTAAATCTCAACTTCATCAGACAGCTATGAATCCTCTCATATCAAGCCTGGGGTGTTTTGCTTCAAGCCATAGAGGGCTTTCTTCCACCTGCATACATGAGATTCCCGATCATGAATCTCAAACCCCTCGGGTTGTTCCAAACTTGTGGACTTGCTACATGAGGGGAATGGTCCCCTTGTAAGACTTTCATTCGATACATCTCGGACATGTACCTTCAAGCTCTTCTTGAGTTCAGGCATCCCTTTCACCATCTGACTCACATCGGGTGGGGCCCCATAATAAGCAGACCTTCGATGCTATAGACGAGATGTGTCAACTAACATGGTCCCCAATGGACTTCTTGCAACTTGATACAAATTGTCAACCCTGAACCCATGAGTAAAAGCATCTTTGAAATTTTCATTTTCAAACACGTACCTTTCCATCAATGAATGCCACCTTGAAACCTTTGATTTCCATTGCCGAAATGGACACCAGGTTCTTCTTGCGATCAAGTACATAAAACAGATTCTAGTAAATGAATCAAGTTACCCTCATTCAATTGAGGGGTAACATTCCCTACACCCTTTCCAGGATAGGTGGCATTGATTCCAAGTATAATCCCATGATTGTTTCCATTTCTACCAAATTAGAGAGAGCACCCTTCTATCCGATGAAGTGCCTTCAAGGACTACAATCAATAAGCCAGATTCCCAAAGAGTCTGAAGGAGAGGGTCAATGTAAGATAATGCTTCTTTATCTTATCAAGAACAACTTTTGATTCTTCATACCTGGAGTTACTTGCTTTCTTTGAAGATTTGGCCATTTCCTTGATGACCTGCATTCCTTCGATCATTGTAGATGTCCCTGGAATGATAGTTATCATCATCAAGTGATGCATCCCTATCATTCGGACACTTCTTCGCATAATGGTCGAACTTATTGCAACCAAGGCATTTGCCTTTCCTTCCACCCTTAGATCCGGACTTCCCATTGAAGTGATCTTTAGGTAGGCCATCAGATGCTTCCACTGCGCCACTCGGATAATACTCTCTGCTTCGACCTCACCCTTGGTGAATTTGAAGAGGGATGAGGAAGCCATTGATCCTTTTGTCCTTTCCAACTGTCTTAGGTGATTGCTCTTTCAATCTTGCTTGGGCTTTGTCTTCGCCTCATCTCTGATACCACGTTAATTTTAGGTATGTTCTATGCTAATAGCAAATTTAATTTAATTTTTCCAATATCAATTCTAGATTAGCAATCACATTTAGCATGATAGTAAAATGCCGATAAAACATAAACATAAATCTCAGAAGACAAGCCAAGACAAGATGACACAAGATGTGGCACCAGCGAGGGACAAACCCCAATGTGGGGAAACCCTTGATCAATTCTTCTTATATGTTCTTCAATAGTTCAGCAGAGAGAGAGAAAAAGTACATATACATCAGAAGTCAACATTTTGACTTGTCATAATAAGAGCAGATATCATCTCTAAGAAGATGATACATGAGATAGCTGAACTCAGTTAAAAACATGCTGCTTCAACTGATTCTCCAAGGTGACTCCATCACCATGCAGCGCCTATCATTGTGTTACACCTCATCATCATGTTGCACCTCATTGTGTTGCACCATGTTGCACCCATCATCACTATGTTGCATCTCATCATGCTTCACTAATCATGACTGTACCCATCACTGTGCTCAATGTATATTGCAATGTATCATCGCTTCAACATGCTGCTTCAATACCTTTTGTTGTTGCACATCATGCTCATCATCACCAAGTTGTACCAATGTGCTGCACTGTACAGTATCCATGTTGCCTACAACAGTCACTGCATTTATCATGCTTCTTTATGCACCTTACTGCATCATGTTGCCCATGCATCTTACTTCACTATCACTATGTCTTACTGCAGTTTCAGGTCTGCAATATAGTTGTTGTCACTGAGACTGGTTAGGACATATTGGCAGCCCCTAAACAGTCACCTAAACAGCCCTCCTTGGTTGCAGCCTATACTAGGAGAGATGCTCACCTGACTTGATTTTGTTCTGGGCATGAACAACCCTCAATATACCCTACGTTGCCCTTCAACAGTGAGGTAAGGCCTGTGGCCTAACCACAACAATCTACGCTGCCTCTCCCAAGGCTTCTCCACCCAAGAACCACCTCAAACAGCCCTGAAACTTATCCTCCCTGTCTCGACCTTCAAGAACAAACCCTCGGCCCTCCATCCAGCACTTCGGTTGCCCTAAAACAGCAACTCATATATCCTTCCATGAGCATTTAACACAGTCACCAAATTGCCTTGCTGTGGTAGCCTCTTTGTTGCGTCTTAGGGTTGTCCTCCATGACTAGAAACCTTTTCATAACAGCGTGTAGGGTTAGGGCATCATGAGTGCTTTTATCTATGAATAGACTAAAGCTAGGGCATGTTATTACATCAGCTATCACTCCTCCAAAGTTGGGTTATAACTTATAACCCTTCCTTAGATTTGCGGCTAGGGCTCCAAGATTAGGGCTACCTTGCAGCGTATTGAAGCTCACATAAACAATGGATAGATCTCCCTTTGAACTATGGCCAAACCTTTACAAGACCTATGGCTAGGCTTCATTATGACAGCAGCTAGGGCATCCTTCTTTTGCTACGTATAGGGTCTCCTTCTAGACCTGCGTTTAGGGCTTCATCCTCTTAGATTTCTCTTGCCACTAAAACCCAAAACAAGTGGAGAGAAATCAAGAGTGAAGTGTGTGTCCAAATGACGATCAAGCCACCTCGTTTTATACTGAAACATTGAGCGCAAGTGGGGGTTATGTGGTTGTTGGCCGAACTTGATGAATTGTCCCATAACACAAATAAATTCATATCTCCATGAATACTTATCGGAATTGGATGATTTTTAAACCAATCCTACACCTCTCGATGATAGGAGTCCAAGAAAAATATCAGCTGCCATAAATAAGATGACCCACATGGAGTTTGGCCCTAGTTTTAACCACTTTTCTTCCACACATGTCGATCATTACATCATTTTGTGTAGTATTCTTCTATTGGTGGATTTTGAGGGTCTTTTATACCTACATATTGTATTTTTCTCATGGTTTTCAGATGGGCTAATGGTTCTTGATCATGATTTTGAGCTAGCACATTGTATGCACATCTTGTATTGAAAAGGCCTCTTATCTATATAAGGACGATGCGTCACTCATTTTCATTTGTTGGAGACAAGTGAGAAAACTTAACTAAAGAGTTCTTGTGCATCTATCTTTTTCTAACTAATTGTTTAGATATTTCTCAAGGGCTATCCTAGGATATTTCTATTGGAAAATGTAACTAGGCTCAATCTTCATAATTATCTTTGTACTTATGTCATTGTAAAAACAAAAAGATGAAAAAGGAATTTTATTTTTCAAGCATGGGTTTCATGCTCAAGTCAAATTATTTAAGCATGTTCTTCATGCTCATTATTATTTGTATTGGTCAAAGTCAAAGTCTTATTTATAGCCTAGAAAAAGGATTTTCAAATATGTAATTTGGGTCAAAATTGCCTCAAGATGCCAAGTCGGCCCTACCCCAGAAGATGTGTTTATTTGAACCCCTCTAGACAATATAAATAGAGGTTGAATTGAACTCATTTGGAGGCAAGCATTTCCACATGAGTTGTTTTGAAATATCGCTGAAGGAAGGAGGGCAGAGGTCTGAAATTGACAAGTAAAGAAGAGTTTCTCTTAAGCTCAGATTTGTGGAAGTTCTACCTTGACAAATCTCTCATTGAGGATTTGTTCCTAATGTTATACATGTTGTCGTTCTCTTGCTATTGATGGATTTTCTATGCGGAAGGAGGGTTTGACTTGGCATCTTGAGGGTTGCAGTCCTTCTTTGGTCATGGGTCTTGGATATTTCACTTTGATCTGATTCTATACGAAGAGAACTTTTCTGGGTTTTCCCCTTCGTGCGGTTTTTGTCCTGCCTTGCGTTAGAAAATCGAAAAGGCAGAAACATTTTCTTATGTTGATAATTACTTGTGATATTATTATGTTCTTATTAGCTTCTTTATGTTCTTCCTTTATCTTTTTTTCATCAAGCAATCATCAAAGCAAAAACATGAAGATCATGGACACCTGATGTAGGCACTCAGCCAGGGCTAAAACCTCTTTATAGCGGAAAACCTAGTCAAAACTCTTCCTTCAGTAGATTCAAATTGAGAATGACCTAGGCCCTAGACCGAAAGACCTTCCTCCTCCACCCAAGTCAGCGCTTACTTCTGATAGATGATCTCTTCCAAAGTTACCAAGTGTCAGCTTGTCAAATGCATCTTCAACCCAAAATTTTCACCCTCAACTTCAAAACTTTGACCCAACTTTAGGATTATAGTTTCGATCGAGCAACTTCAGTAGCTCCACCCTAGTAGCTTCTCAGCTTCGACCTTGATGTAGCTTCACAACTTCAACGTTGATGCAACTTCACAGCTTCGATGCAGCGTCACAACTTTGATGCAGTTTCCCAGCCTCGATGCAGCTTCACAACTTTGATGTAGTTTCCTAGCTTTGATGTAGCTTCAAAATTTCGTTGCACATGAGAGAGAGAGAGAGAGAGTCCCAAAAACTTCAATTCCAACTTTCCTTCTTTAACTTTGCACTTTTTCTGCTCCCAGCTACTACAATTCAAACTTGTGTGAGATGTGCTTCCAAATGAGTCTAGTTGCTCCAATATATAGTGAGTTTGTAAGGTCGAATTCCCTCATTAACGTTGACGTGGTGGAGGAGGCCTAATTGACCTATTTTAAAATAAAATAAATTTCTTTCTTGACAAATAAAGCCCAAGAAGGGTCTTTTACATTATGACATGAATAAGGACATTTGACATAAACCCCAGAAGTCTTCAATGGAGACTTTGACCTAAAAACAATTGACCCAAGCATGAAAACCATGCTTTAATAAGTCAATTTCTTTAATAATAAATTTTCATTTTCTTTCTTTTGACAAATACATTACATCATGACTAAAATATAATAATGAAGACCAACACTAGTTACATTCTTCAACAACTTGGAGACTATATTTTGTGTTCTTTGTTTCTTGTGATCTTCATGTTTTTGTATGTTTGGTAATTGTTTGACGAGGAGAACATAATAAAGATTAATAAGAAGCCAACAACATTCACAAGCAAATATCAAATAAGAGAAACCTACCCTAATGTACAGTCAAATTGATTACTCAACATGGTATCGGAGCTAAGGTTGGCAATTTAAACGTCACATATTGTTGGTATCCTTGAAGAAGACACATTATCATTGTAATAGTCCTCACTCAAAGAAAATCAATATCGTCCAAAGTCTGAAACTTATACTCTCTGCTCGTTGACTAAAATTCACATTCTTTTATTATGACATCACTTTGTGGTTCATCATTATTTGTGTGGTTAGCATTCGTTGTGGCTCACACTCTCTGTGACATGTCATTGCTATTATACTTTGTGGCTCGATTTACTCTAAGTGGTTCGCATTCTCTGTTTCGTATTAGAGGCTCACTCATCGATCTGTGGCTCGATTTCATTATGACTCCTATCTAATCTTTGCGAAATCATATTTGAGGCTCGTAGCATCACAATACACTCTTATTGCATCAAATTATATTGTGGCTCGTATTTTGTCACCATGGCACACATTAGTATTTCTGTGATAACTCACTCTAATGGTTTGTTGACTGATGCCTACATTTCTTCTATTAGTCTATTTACTAAGGCTCACACTTTTTATTGTTCATGTGCCCCGCGTAAATTCCTGTGGTTCGCATATGTGGCACGCACTATTATCAGAAGCATCGCTTGACTTAATGAATCGCATTACCCAGTGGCTCGCATTCTCACTGGCTCGTTACATTCACGTTAGCTTACATGGCTTACATAATTACCTGAGGCTTGCATCCTATTCTATGGCTAACAATGTTTTAACAACTTGCATATATCACTTGCTCCTCATTCATGGCATGACTCATATATATATGGCCTGATAGACTATGATAATATATGATACATAAATTACATCCAATAGTGTGATGTATGGCTATGTAAGCCATAGCAGTAAAGTATGGTTTGGATAACAGTTTCGTATGGCAAAAATATATTGTCATATAACAGTGATTTTGATGTGGTTTTTGATATCAATATGTAACAGTAAAAGTGAACTTATAGTGATATGACAATAACCCTGACAGCAGTAATATCATTGTATCCTTGTTTAGCATGGACATAGAAAGCTTCGATATGGCAGTGTATCTCTGATATACGGCTTGTCTCATGACAGTAGCATAGATGTATATGACAATAATCCTTTGATGTATGAATAGTGTTCCACATAACAATGAGACAGTGACCATGATGATAGTGAAACTATGATCCAAGTGACAGAGGCATGATTGTAATCTACATGGCAGTGACTTGGAGATTATGACAATAACCCCTAGTATGATAGTGATAGATTTTGAATAACGACCATGAGACTTTGTTTCTATATGATGGACTTCACCATGAAGCAAACTTGTTTAGAAGAAACCAAAACTCTATAAAAAACAGTAGCAATATATACGAAATCTTATGAAGCACTACTATGAGACGCAGTGATATACATAGAAGGAGGACTTACTCCATCAATGAGGCCAATCTGAAAGGAATAATTTATAGGATTAATAACACAATTGCAAGCACAAAAACTTGAGTCACCTTGTTTGAGGAAAGAACCAGAAATATATCGAAGAACGAGATCTTGAAAAACTGTGATATCATAAGAAACACAAATATCTCTATGGATCATACCCTGGCTTGTCGGACGACGAACTGAAGCACTTGTCTTAAAGATAAACATTTGTTGAAGAATGTTGCCACTTTAAGAAGAATTGGATCTTTGCAAGGAAGAGATTGTTAGGATATTCCGACACATAGGAAATAGTTAAGTTCAACTTGGTCTAGTATAGAGTTAGGTATAGAGTTAGGTAAAGTGTGTTTCTTTACCGTTGTACATTTTGTAACTTACAATCCGACGTCACGATATGTAGTGATCCGACGGTTCATTC
>APFE030389519.1:7309-22349 GCA_000404065.3 Pinus taeda
TGACACACCATTTTCTTGTGGTGTTCTTGGAATTGTCTTCTCTCTGTGAATTCCATGCTCTGAACAGTACCTATCAAACTCGTTGCTGCAATATTCACCTCCATTGTCTGATTTGAGACACTTCAATTTCTTTCCTGTCTCAATCTAAACCAAAGCTTTCCATTTCTTGAAAGTATCAAATACATTAGATTTATTCTTAATACAATAAATCCAAATTTTTCTAGTTGCATCATCAATAAAAGTAACATAATAACAAGAGCCATCGAGAGATGATACCTGAGTAGGTCCCCATACATCTGTATGCACAAACTCTAATTTTTCGCTCTTCTTTTTTTTCCCAACTCTGAGAAATCTAACTCTCTTCTGTCTTCCATAAATGCAATTTTCACAAAAGTCCAAATCAACATTTTTCAAAGCTAGCAACAAATCACTTGAGTGAAAAATCTTCATCCCCTTTTCACTCATGTGTCCGAGCCTATGATGCCATAATGCTGCATCTGCTTCTTTGGAAGTTAAAGCATTAACAGAGTTAGAAATACCATTGCATAAATACAATGTACCAACCTTTTCGCCTTTTGCTATTTCTAGGGCTCCTTTGGTGACCTTCCAAGCTTTATCTGTGAAAGTTTTCACACAACCTTCACCGCCTAACTGCCCTATTGAAATCATATTTTTCTTTAGATCTGGAACATGCATTACCTCCTTTAGTAGCCATTAGTTTCCATTTTGTTGTTTTACAAGAACCTTACCCATTCCAACAATTTTACAGGCTTTATCATCACCCAAACGAACTTGTCCAAAATATCCTTGAACATAGTCATGAAAGTATTTCTTATCAGGTGTGGCATGGAATGAGGCCCCTGAATCTACCACCCAAGAATCAGTAATATTTTCGAAAGAAAGAATCAAAGCATCTTGTAACACCTCACCTGTCACATTTGCTTCATGATTGTTTTCTTGCTGTGCATCTCCTTCTTTTCCCTTCTGAGATCTATATTATTTCTTTAGGTGTCCTTTCTTTCCGCATTTCTAGCACACTATCCCTGATTTGGACTTGGATCTGCCTTTTCTTGATTTACTGCGATATCCTGAGCTCTTTCCTCTTTCAATTTTGCTTCCCCTAGACTCTGCACTCAAAGCATTACTCGATGTCTCACCGAAGATTTTTTGTCGCATTTCCTCACTAAGGATAGCACCGACAACATCATCAAACTTTAAAGTACCAGATCCAGACACAGAGTTACTAATGGCCATTACTAAACCATTCCAACTTTCTGGCAATGAGCACAAGAATAACAGAGCTCTAACTTCATCATCAAAGTTTACCCCTACAGAACATAATTGACTGGTAACAATATTAAAATCATTTAAATGGTCTGCAATAGATCCACCTTCCGACATCTTCATATTAAATAACAGTTTCATAAGAAATACCTTGTTTGAGGCTGAGGGTTTTTCATACAGTTTCTCCAACGCCTTAATCAAACCCTCTGTTGTTGTTTCCTTCGAAATGCTGAAGGCGACCGACACTGCAAGGCACAACCGTACTGTTCTGAGTGCCTTTCTATCGAGAAGGTTCCATTCTTCATCTGTCATATCCATCGGCATCTTTGTTTTTCCGCTCAATGGTAGGTACAGATCTTTCTGATACAGATAATCTTCCATATGCATCTTCCACAGCGAGAAGTTTTGGCCGTTAGATTTCTCGACCCTAGACTTACCATCTTCCGCCATTGCTCCCACTCGAACGAGGAACCCTTCTTTCCGCTGAGTTTATCAACCAAATAGACCTTTGACTCCGATACCAGCTGTTAGAAAATTATATATTACGGAGCAATGGAACACATAAAATATTGCAAAAATATAAACACAGAAAACACATAAAACAAGATAGACACAGATATACGTGGTTCACCCACTTTGGGCTACGTCTGAACAGCCAGTCCTTCCTTTCTATTATCCAGCAAAATGAAGAGACACAACCTACAATAGATCCACTGTAATATCCTCTGTTTTCTCTCACAGTCTCACCTCTCTGTTTCTCGCTCGAAGAATACACATATATTACACGGCCTCAATACAATGCCCTCATACAAAGAGAGAGGTTGCCTTCTAGGGAAAAAACCCTAAACTAAACATAAGTTCTACCATCAGATCATCTGCCTAATAAACGGCCTAGATTGACTAGAAATTACTATACTTTTACAAGGCAATTTTACATCTGTTTTTAGCTTTGGGGGCGCTGCCCTTGAAACCCCTGCTGGGGGGCCACTAGCCCCTAGACCCCCCAGCTGAGGGGGATTGGCCCCCACGAACCCCTCCGGGGGGGACAAGTCCTCTCCACACCCCCCCGCGTGGAGGGGTGTACAAAACATCCTGGGGTATACATCTGATTGAAACAAAGACCTCTAAATAATCATGATCCACACCCAACACAGAAAGAGACCCAGTTGAGATCAGATGGAGGTACAATGTACTATCAGTTGCAAGAATATTCCATTGTGGATATCTCTTGCATGTAGAAGGAATTCATTCCTTGGATATTGCACAATTACTTCTTCAGTTTAGTGAGTGTGATGAGGCCAATTCACACATGTGACATCATTGGACCCTAAGAAAAACTGCGCAAGGAAATAGGAGGCTTGGAGGGCTGAGGGAAGGCATATCTAGTGTCTACTCAGTCTCTGAGTTGTATTGTTTGATTGCAGAGAGAGTAGGATAGCTTGTGAGATGATTCTTTTTGTAACTCGAACATATTTCCACTTGTATGATAATACAGAGATTGGGGTTTTAGGCTGAGGCTTTCCCCAGGTTATTTCTTCTGTGTTATGTGTGATTGATTTCTCATTCTCAGTTATATGTGTTCTCATTGATCTTGCTCATATTCGATTATTCTTCCGCAAAGTTTGTTGTAGAAGTAGATCTTTTATTTTTCTTTAGTAAATTGCATAATCTATTGATCTACAGTGGGGATTTCTACATGGTATCAGAACAAAGGTGATCAAAGCGAAGAACGATATATAAGAAGTGAGAAGTTTGAAGTTTGAAGTTCCTGAATATAGAAATAAGTTCTTATCACATCTCAATTTCACCAATGGCGTTCAACAGTTTAAGACTCGAGTATGCCCTTGATGGCAGCTTGAATTATATAACCTGGAAGGATCACATGGAAGCAGTATTAGAGGATAACGATCTAAAGGACTTCATTGATCAAGAAGTCCCCAAGCCGACTGATGCCACAAAATTGGCGAAATGGAAGAAATGTGTGGCAAGAGCAAAGAGAATCCTCCTAGAGGGAGTTCGAGACCACATTGTCTCGAGCCTCCATGGGAAGCAGACAATAGTTTCAATGGGGAAAACACCGAAAGACCTTATCAGAACAACAACGATCAGAGGAAGCTGGGGATAAAAGACAAGCTTCAGAAAATCAAGTGTGAAAAGGGACACACAATCTCTACATATCGGAACAAGCTCACCACCTGTAGGGATGAGGTTGGAAGTGTAGGGATCACGACCGCTGATGATGACATGGTGAGTCTTGCACTCCTCGGTCTTCCTAAGAGCTGGAATAGCTACCAAGACTCGATTAATGGAAGAGAAAAAATTCTAGATTGGGAACGACTTTGGTCAGATTTGATGCAGGAGGAGATAATAAGAAGCACCATAGATGGATCCTCATCGAAGAAAGATGACGAGGAAAATATAGCCTTAGTGAGTAAGGCGAGGAAAGGGAAAGGGAAGGTGTCCCATCCCAAATCCGGTTCTTCCCATGGTGGGAAGAAGTTTGAAAAATCAAAAGTTCAATGCTTTCATTGTCATGAAGTGGGCCATTATGCTACGAATTGTCCACAAAAGAAATCCAAGAAGGGATCCTCGAAGGGATCCTGATGGTGAAGGCCATTGCCTCACAGTTTGAAGATGGATTTTTCTCTATCACATGCATGGTTTCATCCATGGTGGGATGTGTGTGGTACCTAGACAATGGAGCTTCATTCCACATGTCAGGTGACAAGAATCTTTTCAGTACCTTGGAGGAGAAGGATCTCCAGATGCGGATCGAGATGGGTGATGATGGAAAGTATCGTGTTTTAGGTGAAAGTACGGTTGTGTTTCAGAGGGATCATGGAGCTCCCCTCACCTTGACTGATGTAAAGTATGTACCAGGTCTGAAGAAGAATCTTTTGTGTGTTGCTATGCTAGAAGATAAAGGCTATGATGTAGTCTTTAGTAAAACAAAGGTATTCCTGAGGCATATTGGTATTGGATAGACCAAGTGAATTGGGATTCGAGTAAATCAAGCTGGAGATAGACGACTGTGCTGCATTGAGTTCCAAAGCTAAGATGGTGCAAACTCAAGATGTTGGCGAGCTATGGCATAGAAGACTGGGCCACAAGCACCATTGAGCCTTGAAGATCATGCAATAGATTTCTACCAGACTTCCCAAGGGAAAATTGGAGCAGATGAATAGATGCAAAGGTTGTACCTTGGGTAAGTATGCAAAATCTTCCTTTTCGGATCGAGACAATAGAGCTGGAGCAATCCTGGAGCGAGTTCACTTAGATGTTTGTGGACCTTTCTCTACAACCTCCACTGCTAAACAAAGGTACATTTTTATTGATGATTTTTCTCGTAGATGTTGGATATACTTTATGCAAAAGAAGGATCAAACCTTCTTTAGGTTTTGTGAGTTTAAAGCCTTGGCAGAGAAATAATCTGGAAAGAAAATAAAAGCCTTGCGTAGCGACAATGGTGGAGAGTATGTCTCCCAATAGTTTAAAGACTTCTGCGCTGAAGAAGGAATTAAACGGGAATTGACAACACCCCATAACCCACAACAAAATGGGGTGTCTGAAAGGAAGAACAAATCGATTGTGGGAGCAGCTCGAGCGATGTTTCATGACCAAAGCCTACCACTGCATTTGTGGGCTGAGGCATGAAAAACAAAAGTATACTTGTAGAACAAAAGCCCGCACCGTATACTGGGAATGAAGACACCTATGGAGTCCTTTTCCAGGAAGCGACCAGATGTGAGTCACTTCTGAATCTTTGGATCATCAATTTACTGTCATGTGACCAAAGATGCCCGGAAGAAGCTAGATCCAACAGCTGAGTTGGGAATACTTGTGGGGTACATGGATACACCCCACAACTATCAGGTGTACCTACCTACCAGTCATAGGACAGTGGTACGCAGGGATCTGAAGTTCGATGAGCAAAAAAACATGTGATTATCACTTGAGAGGGAGCTCAAGTTGCATGTAGAGGAGGAACTTTTAGTTCCTAAGGAGGAGGAGCCTTAGATTGATGCAGAGAAGCCACATGCAGAGGATTCGGGAGTGGAGACATCCACTCATGCTGAGACTTCTAGAGATGGGCGGAAACACTTAAGAGAAGTTGACAGGTTGATGCTGGAGGCACGGGAGAATGTGGGACAACCATCTTCTCAACACAAATAGAGGAGGTCGCCCAAGCGGTACACTGGGTACCTGGCCCTGGTTGGGGAGTGTGTAGATACCGAACCTTCTTAATTCGAGGAGGTAGTGCAACAACCAGTTTGGGTTGATGCAATGGTAGAGGAGTACGACTCTATCATTCAAAATAGTGTGTGGGATGTTGTCCCAAGACCTCAGGGAAAGTCAGTGGTGAGTTCCAAATGGATTTACAAGGTAAAGCAGGCAGCTGATGGCAGTGTTGAGAAACATACGGCAAGGTTTGTTGCCTGAGGTTTCTCACAGGTCGAGGGGATCGACTACGATGAGACCTTTGCTCCTGTAGCAAGGTACTCATCTATCAGATCGATGTTGTCACTATCAGCTCAGATGGGTTGGAATATCCATTAGATGGATGTGAAGACAACATTTCTCAATGGGAAGATTGAGGAGGAGGTGTACATTGAGCAGCCAGAGTGTTTCGAGACCTTCGATCGTGAGTCGCATGTGTGTTGACTCAAGAGGGCTTTGTATGGGTTGAAGCAAGCACCTCGTGCTTGGTACACCAGGATTGACAACTATTTCAACGGGTTGGGCTTCACCAAGAGTGAAGCAGATGTGAACCTTTACCACATCATGGTAGAAGGTAAACCATTGATCATTTTTCTTTATGTCGATGATCTGATTTTAACAGGTGATGATCAACTGATACAGTCTTGCAAGGAGGGCCTTGCAAGAGAGTTCGAAATGAGAGACATGGGTCTTATGCACTACTTTCTAGGCATGGAGGTGTGGCAGAAAGATGGTGAAGTATTTGTGTCTCAAGGCAAGTATGCCAATGAGATACTCAGGCGCTTTTACATGGAGAAGTGCAAGCCCATGAAGACTCCTCTAGCTCGGAACTGGAGGAAGGAGGATGCTACTTCAGGTGAGGTAGTAGCTGCTACTGTTTATTGGCAGCTGGTGGGTTCACTTATGTATTTGGTGAACACATGACCCAACTTATGCTTTTCATTGAACCAGCTGAGTCAAGCTATGGTTCAGCGTAAAAAGATGTTTTGGAAGGAAGCGAAGTATGTGTTGAGATACCTCAAAGGCACATTTTAGTTCGGATTGTGGTACAGATGGACAAAGGGAGTGAAGATTCAAGGCTTCATAGATGTGGATTGGGCAGGGAGTCCATCAGACCAGAAGAGCACTTCTGGAGGAATCTTCAACCTTGGTTCAGCTGCAGTTTCCTAGTACAGTAGGAAACAGAGGTCAGTTGTACTTAGCTCAATAGAGGCTGAATACATGGCTACTAGTCAGATTGTATGTGAGGCCATTTGGATGTGGAAGATTCTAGTGGGATTGTTTGGTCAGAGGATGGATCCAACCGTGATCTACTGCGATAATGAGAGTTGTATCAAACTCTCTGAGAATCCAATTTTACAGGTCCAAGCACATTGATATCCAGTATCACCATATTCGAGACTATGTGGTCAAGAAGATCATGTTGTTGCTGTTTTTTTTGACTGAGGAACAGGATGCAAATATTTTGACTAAGGCATTGTCAAAATGCAAGTTCGATTTCCACAGAGACAGGATTGGGGTTACTGATAATCCCTTTCTTGTTGAGAGGGAGTGTTGAAAATAGCAACAAGAAATGTTAAATATAGAAGTGATAAATTTAGTACTGCTATAAATAGCATTTCGAGATACCTTCCTATTTTAGTTAGTCCCTGAACTAAAATAGAGAAGTAAAAATTTGAATTTGATCTTAGTAGTAGTTTGTAAAATAATTAATTAATTCACCTAGAGTTAATTAGTTGTAGAAAATCAAACATGAAGTCTATGTGGGGACATGCAACAGTTTCACCATTGATTGAGGAATTTATCCATCAGTTAATGAGATAAGGATTAGTTGTAGTATTGAGTTTTAATTAGTTGGCTCATTTAACTGAGTCAAGTCCAGTTAAATTAATTCAAACAGTTTGTTGAATTAATTGTGAGTTCAGTTAGTTAATGCACGCATGCATGTAACTACTGCACTTCAGATAACTGGATATTCTCTCATAAATAACTCATGCATGTTAGTTCAAACAGAGACCCAGTTAAGATCAGATGGAGGGACAATGTACTATTAGTTGCAGGAATATTCCATTGTGAATATCTCTTGTATGCAGAAGGAATTCATTCCTTGGAGAGTGTGCAGTTACTTCTTCAGTTTAGTGAGTGTGATGAGGCCAATTCACACATGTGACATCATTGGACCCCAAGAAAAACTACGCAAGGAAATAGGAGGCTTGGAGGGCTGAGGGAAGGCATATCTAGTGTCTACTCAGTCTGTGAGCTGTATTGTTTGACTGCAGAGAGAGAAAGATAGCTTGTGAGCTGATTCTTTTTGTAACTCGAACATATTTCCACTTGATTGATAATACAGAGATTGGGGTTTTAGTCTGAGGCTTTCCCTGGGTTATTTCTTCTGTGTTATGTGTGACTGATTTCTCATTCTCAGTTATATGTGTTCTCATTGCTCTTGCTCATATTCGATTAAGCTTTCGCAAAGTTTGTTGTAGAAGTAGATCTTTTATTTTTCTTTAGTATATTTCATAATTTGTTTATCTACAGTGGGAATTTCTACAGGGGATGATTCACCATTTTTGGAGTAAAAAGTATAAAGAATAAAAAATAATAAAATAATAAAACTACCTTATCAACTTGTATTTTCAACTTATCTCCCTAATTTTTTACTCAAATTTTGAGCAGGAGTACTCGTTGGATGCAAAATTTAATTCCTCATCCAAGGAGTAACCATGTTGCATACTTTTGATGGACCATACTACACGAAAAATGAGAAATACATGAAAAAACGTGATTGAAATCACGTTTTTCATGTATTTCACATTTTTCATGTAGCAGAGTCCATCGAAAGTATGCAACATGGGTACTCCTTGAATGAAGAATCAAATTCTACATCCAACAAGTGTTTCCACTCGAAATTTGAGTAAACCCATATGTAGATAAGTCTAAAATACGAGTTGAAAAAATAGTTTTGTCTTTTTTCCCTCTAAAATTTCATGATGTAATCTATTCTTATTTTATTATTTCCACTATTATTTTATAATTTCCTTAGGAGGCCCATTTTATACCTCAAAAATCTCCTAATGCCACTCTGGATGTTCATGTATCTCCTGCGCAGTTTGGAGAACTAATGATCGTGTCCGATGTGTGTAGACATCCAGCTGCATTGGCAATGCCACCAAAGCATATACCGAAACCACCAACTTGAGTGTTAGATTATTAATAACTGAAAATGAGCACATGGCGAAGGAGTTACAAGCGACCAAGCAGGGAGAAGAGAAAGTTACAACATCTACCAGAGCAAGGTTGAGGAAAGTGATACTTGATGAAGTGTTGTCTCTCAAGACAATCATGCAGAAGCTGTACTTCAAGTTCGTCACCATGCATAATTCAGTTGTCCATCTTAACGGTTGGCAGCAGCGTTGTGCTAAGAGAGCACACATCTTGCCAGACATATGCACTATTGTCAATCACATGCAGATATGGACAATGAGATACAAGGGATCCCCATTGCACTTGCCAAAGATGATGAAGCCAAAGGCAGTAGGGTTGAAGGCACGCATCCAGAGTCAGATCCAGAACTATGAGGAAATCTTGCAACTCATCACTAGCTTACAGGCTTCACATGCACGAGTGTTCAAGAGCATGGATGTCATTGTATGCATGCATGCGATCCCATCCATTGGCACACTCACCAAGGCAAAGACAAAGGACCAAGTCTGACGGGAGCTGGACATGTAATTTGATCAGTTGATGTGCATAACCACCAGCACAGACACTATGCACCTGTATGTCGCTAGTTCGGCTGCACTCAAGACCATGATGCACATGTTATCCAATGAGTTGGACAGAGGTGGAAAATCAGTGTGCCCAGATGCAACAGAGACAAGAGTTCGCTTTGAGAAGGATGTCACCATAGAGCACACAAACATATCTTGTATGGATTACTCAAGCCCATTTTTGTCTCACATGGGCACATATGCAGATTGTAATGTAAACATGTTGTAAGGTGAAAGACCAGGTGTCAATAGTAGAATGTAACAGTCATGTGTAAGTTGAAGAGTCATGAGGGTAGGTGAAGAGTCACAAAGGGGGAATGTCAAGGGTCACCCCACCCTTTGCTATTTATGGAACCTCATAACTCATTGTATAGGCTTTTGGGAGCCAACCATCATATAGGTCTAACTTAGAGAAAGGTTGGAGTGTATTGTAACGAGCCTGGCTTCTCCACAATGTATAGCTAGTACATCTCTTTGGAGGAGCAGGCGATAGTGACTGTAATGTTCCACTATCAGAGCTAGTGGTTTTCATGGTTGTATGTATGATTGGATATTTCACTCTTTTAATATAACATAGCCAACATGTTTCATGCATATATTGTAATTGTAGTTTGGCTATCCTGGTTACTCTAACGATGTATGTAGTTGTAATTTATGCATGTATGTATGGACTATTCCATATT
Source organism: Pinus taeda (assembly GCA_000404065.3). NCBI lineage: Eukaryota > Viridiplantae > Streptophyta > Pinopsida > Pinales > Pinaceae > Pinus > Pinus taeda. Next base: position 17,265 of record APFE030389519.1, read on the forward strand.
TTTTTGTATGAATCTTATCGAAGCATGTTTCTGGTATAACCCATCACTTTGGATCGTCTGATATCCTGCTTTCCATCTCGTTATGTATTTCTACTCGTGTGTTCCCTTTCAAGTTGCATGTTATCGTAGGTTTCTAAGGGGCGGACTCTTCCCCCCTTCCGTGTGTTAGAGCCTTTCACACATCTTCCTTGACTTGTTGCAAGGTCACACCCTTGCTTCCAAAAAGGACATCTTACTTACCTCTGCGCACAACCACAATCAAGGCGATAGCGTACTAACCATTACTAGGACTCCTACTCCAAAGAGTGTGAGGTCTAGTTGGGACTTCTTACCAGGGAGATCCCTTGACATGTTTGCGGGTCCAACAACGTCAACAAAAACATATTCACCCTTATTTTGATTGATTATTAGCTTAGAATCCCTATGCACAGAAATTTATTTTGCTCCTAATCTCTTTAAAATTTGTAGCCCTAAGATCAGTGCTTCATATTCAACTATGTTATTAGTGCACTGAAAATTAAGTTTGTAACCATGTCCCTTTGCCATATTTGTGGATGAGTTTACAATGAAAACACTTGCCTCTGCTCCATCCTTACTTACAAATCCGTCGAAATTCATATTCCAAATAGCCTCTCCCTCTACATATTTTTCTTTAGTATCCAATTTTATTTCCTCTGTATCACTGATTTCAGATTCTAAGGGTGAAACTTCATTTTCTACACATTCATTATTGTACAAGATAAATGAATGCATGTTTGAATGTACTGAATACAAGGGGTAATTGTGGGGTTTGTCTTGACTACTAACCATGTACTTCATTAGTTTTTCCCTGTATAATCTTCTTGGCTAACCAAACACTCGAATTGTAGTATAAGTCATATCCATTTGTAAAGCACCTTGTAATTTTTCTCTCCATTATCTAGAGAGAAACACTCGATACTTAAGAGGTATGTCTGCTACCATAATGTCCATTACGAAGATCTTTCCTGGTATTTGGACTAGAGTAGCACGTAAATATTTGATTACTCCTAAGCATCTGGCTTTAATTAAATAAAATGAATATAAATCTTTGTAAGGCCTAGTTATGTCTAAGCCTAGTTTCTCCATAATCGCTATAGTTATTAGATTATGTGAGGCTCCAGAATCAAGCATAACATTGTGTAGAATTTTATCATGAATGTTCAAGTTAATGTAGAAAGGGGGTACACTGCCATCTTGGGATTTTCCTTCAACCTCAGGCCCAAACAATAACTCAGGTTGGTAATCAACCAAATTGACTCTGTCAGTCCCTTCCCCTATCTTAAAGGATTTTATGATTTGTGATCTGTATGCATTTTTATTGATTAATTCAATGAGAGGAGTGTAAATTTTTACTTTAGCCAGTTCATTTTCAATGCTAAAAGATGTAGGAGGTTTTTCTATTTCTATAGTAGTTGCATCCTGTTTTTTAGAAGTTTCCTTCTGAGAATCATCTTTAGGCTAGCTAGTAGAAGGGGTATCATTTTGGGTCCTTTTGGGAGGAGTGTCAAGAGTATTTTTAGGAGAAGTGTCAGGAGTCTTTTTACTCTTCAAGTTATATTTTCTATGCACTTCCATAATTGCATTCTGATATCCTTGTTTGTAGTCTTCAGAGTCTAGTGGAATGGGTTCTGGTTGTGAGAGTAGGAAAATGTCTTGCTCTTCCTTAGTCAAGAAAATGTGGTCAACTTCAGCTTCCTCAAACAAATTTATTTTATTTTCCTCAAGATCTTCAAGTATGTCGGCTTCCTCATCTCCATATTTTTCTTGAAAAGGAGGTCTAATCTGTTGCTTATCATTTTGGTCTCTCTGCTCTCTTTGTTTAACTTGAGGCTAGTTTTTCCTGAAATTTGGATATCTAATCTGGGAACCACCTTGGTTTTCCTTTGGAGGGGTTCTATCAACTATAGAAATTCTCTCCATCATTTTCTCCATTGTTCTTACTAAAGTTTCCAACTTAAAATCAGATGAAGAAGAAGTTTGTTCCTCTTTTATAGTAACTCTCCCTTCAAATTTCATTCTAGCTCTCTTTGCTAATAGATTGGCTTCAACACTAACTGCATTTCTCTACATTTCCTAAAGGGTTGCGGGGTTTCTTTCTCTTAATTGGTAAGACAAATCAAGGTCAAAACGATATGGGAATTTAATCAGGGCTAATCCCGGAGGAGGTTGTATTGTTGTAGGGATAGAGTTATAGATATTGTTAAATTTGATACAACAGTCTTGGACCACTTCACCGAGGCTCTTTTGATACTTTCATACTCTGCTAAAATTTGTAGAGGGTTCTTTTTCACTTCCCATATTTTGAGGAAGGTGTCATGAAATTGAGCAAGGTCTGGGATAGAGTTGGTTGGTAACCCTTTAAACCATTTTTTAACCTCACCAATGAGACTTGGAGCAAACAATATCATTTTCACATCAACATCAACTATCTCTTGGAGGCCTAAGTAGTCATTCATTTTATCAATATGCTGCTAAGAAGTTATGGGCCTAGTGCTATCAAATTGAGGAATCCTACTCTGGTAATATTTAGGCATTGCATTGAGTTGTGGAGGTAGGACCAAGGGAGCATATCGATCTACCATGATTGGTGCTTTAGATGTATATGGGACTACAATAGGTTGGGTATGGAAGGTAAGAAAGGGGGTGTAATTACACTTTGTTGTGTTTATGTAGAAGTAGCAGTGGTTGAAGATGAAATGGGTGTAGTGAAAATGGGGGTGATTATTACAGGTGTAGTAGGAATAGGAGGAATTTCTACAGGAATAGAAAAAACATGAAACTATAGAGGCGAAGAAATAGTAGGAATATGAAAGGGAGTAGTATGAACAACATGAATTTCAAATGGAATAGAAAAACTAGGTGGAATTAATGGTGGGGTTGGGGATGAAGCAGTAGAAGAAGAATATAAGGATTTAGGTGATTCAAGAGATTTCTGTACAACTTGATCTAGTTCAGACACCAACACTTCAAGTTTGTTAAATTGTTTGATGAAATCATCCTTAGAGTCCGATTTCACAATTTTATGCTTTGAAATGTAGGGTTTTAAGATGTTTTCATCAAATTATTTCAGCTACAAAACTGTCGGATTTAGTTCGGAAGAGACTATGTTCAAATGGTAAATCAAATTCTATGTTTTCTACTATTTCAAAGCTTTCAGGAAGAGAATTAATCCTAGGGAGAGGACTGTTACTTTCCTGGCTCTCAGCAAAAAATTTCTTTCTAATATTTTTGTTCTGGATTATCAACAATTTTCGGCGGATTTGGATCTGGATTAGCTCTAGTATAAACTATTTTAGGAGCCATAACTACTGTTAAGTATTAACATATAATATATATACAATTTTTGAAGTGGAATAAATCCTTAAATCAAATCTATAGCTAAGCCACAAAAACTAGAAATAACGTTAAGCATTGAAACAAGAATTTACCAGGGAAAACTTTAACACAATTGATTTGTTCGAAGTCCCCATTATGGTTACCAAGATTTTATCACTTTGTAATTTATTAAGGCTATAAAAGAAAATGAAAAGGTAACCACAAAACCACTTTTGAGTTTAGAAGTTATCCTTCTAAACTCAGAGAGGGATCTCCCCGTCAAATTTAGCTTTGTTGTGGTGGGATTTGTTGGAAATACTGGGGGGGGGTGAATTAGTATTACTTAGCAATTAACACTTTTTAATATTTTTAGAGCATTAGTTAATCTCCAATTATTATTAATGTTTATGCAGTAATAAAAGTAAATAAAAGAACACAGTAGACACAAGAATTTTAGGTGGAAAACCCCCTCCGAGTCAAAAACCACTGAACACTTTTCTAATAAACTATTTAATCTTCAGCCCCAACTGAAATGAAGGAAAAAACTTCCTAGAATTCTATAAAAACATTCTTCTCCATCTCTCCACTAGAAGGATGCCCCAACACCTTGGAATGGATGCCCCAACACCTTGGAATGGATGCCCCAACATCCTAGACCAACCTACCACCCTGAAGTGTTAATAGGCTCCAACCTGTAGGCAACTTCATGCACCAGCCTAGCACCTCCCTGTCACCCTATAATGATTGAAATGAGATAAGAGTGTGGATTCCCGTACTAGGGATAATGATCCATGATAAAATATGATTTACAATGATTTTGACCCAACACTCAATCACACTATGACTTGCAACCCAACCATGACATCATCCTAATAGAGAATCCTATACATCCCATTAATGCCTTTTCGACTCTAAGTAGATTGACTCTTTTACAATAATGACTCTTCCAATGATGACACTTTTACAAATGACTCTTTTACAACTTTACAATGATGAATCTTGGTCTTAACACTTCTTCACAATATACTGATGGCTGTCATGTCTTCAAAAGATGTCCCGGTGCAATGCTTCCTTTGATTTGATACTTCTGCTCTTGAATTCTTGCTTGAAGTTGTACTTGAATCTTTTTCTACCTGCATGAAAAATTTTCTCAACGAAACCAATCCCAAAACCTTCAACTTACCTCTACCTGCAAAACACATGTAAGTGCATAAGAATGAATAAATACAAATTAAAATTACAATGCGTACCTGTAGTGTTCTTATTAATTTTGTTGTTGACTTATTGCAGAAGTAGACAAAGACTCCCACTCTTGATATAGGCCTGGACCATATGCAAGACTATATCCAAAACTGACCTAAAGATATATACAATAAAAACTAATGACATACTTGTTAGAAAATTATATATTACGGAGCAATGGAACACATGAAATAATGCAGAAATATAAACACAGAAAACGCACAAAACAAGAGAGACACAGATATACGTGGTTCACCCAGTTTGGGCTACGTCCACCCCGAACAGCCAGTCCTTCCTTTCTATTATCCAGCAAAATGAAGAGACACAACCTATAGCAAATCCACTGTAATATCCTCTGTCTTCTCTCACAGTCTCACCTCTCTGTTTCTCGCTCACACTGATTACACATCTATCTCACAGCCTCAAATACAATGCCCTCATACAAAGAGAGGGGTTGCCTTCTAGGGAAAAAAACCCTAAACTAAACATAATTTCTACCGTCAGATC
>APFE030389519.1:22549-40737 GCA_000404065.3 Pinus taeda
CCAGGGGGGGGCTCCCAAAGGTCGCAGCCGCCCCCCCTTGGACCCCCCCTACAGCGAATATTTTATGGGCGGCGTTGCCACCCCCATTTTGAACTGGGGTCCAATGTGGCGGTACTTTTGAAGATAGAAGATAATCAGGCTCCACACCCAACAATACTTTAGACTTATGATGGAACAAGTTCTAAGTACAACACCATGGAACATTCTATCAACTATGACAAGACAAGTAACATGAAATTACAACAACATATATATTTAGAAGACTTGGTGTAGCATAAAGAATATGTAGCATCAAATGTGTAGTATCAAGAATAGGATATCCGAAAAACTAACTATGACATATAGAGACATAAAGATATAACCAAGACCTTGTATATACTTATGTTGTCCTGCAAAAATATATGTCAGAGATGATACTCAAAATTCAGATGTAAACACTAATTATACATAACTTGTTGTAGGAGACTTACCCTTGACTATTGATGTGTGGTCCTTACTGCAGTGATCCTTGAATGCATGCTTTTTCTTGCCTTATAGGATCTCGATATTGAATCTGTTGTATCTATGTAATTTAGGAACTCTAGGGTATGAAATGTTGTCCTGTGGTAGCCCTATGATTCCTATTTCCAACCCCATAGGTCTGATCAAGATTGGATTCTTCAAGAAAGAGTTATGCCCAATCTCCCACGATAACTAGATTATAAACTAGTTCAGTAGAGTGAACTTGTACGAAGTTCTACCTGTCACTTTTGTGACCTTTGGCCCTAAAAACAATACTCAACAAACTAAAGTTCATCCTATTTTTGTGACTATTTACAAAATTTGAATCCAATGCTTAGACATAATGTTATGATGATTTTCCCAATGTCACTTGTTTGACATGGAATTCGGGAGCTTGCAAAAACTCTAACTTTCGCAGATCATATCTCCGTAATTATAGCGAAACAAGATCTAAAATTTGGTCACCAGGTTCATCAAGATTTCAGTTCAAATGGGTTTTAATTTTATCTTTTGAAGCTTTGCAGAAAAAAAAGTTATAGCAAAAATTCCACGATGACCTGTTTGAAGCCACAAAATCCCTACTAGAGGAGGATATGAGGGTCATTATTTATATGAATGTCTTGAGTTGGAGGGTCCTCAACAAGTGAACATTGGAGTTATTTTAGGAGAATTTGTATTATTATTAATTATTGACTATTCAATGATCACAACCAATTATGAGTTTCATGCCACAACCCCATAATGTTTTAGCCCACTAACTGGGTTACTAACTTCAAACGCAAATAAATCTCAAACCATGAAGAAATGGGAAACTTACTATATATAAGAGGAAACATCTCGATGAATAGAATCCATCGAGAAGATATTTGAATCTAAATAATATGATTTGTCAAGTCAAAATTCCCTTGCAATATAGTGGTAGCCAATGGTGCTGCTTGGGTTGACATCAATGACAACCACTGATCAACAACCTCCCCCTTTGGCAATGATGGCAACACAAGTACCCCCCCTGCTATCATGACACCTCTTTCTAATACCTTCTCTACCCCTTTTTCATCAATGGAAAATGGTAACTCCCCCTAAAAAATAGCGATCCTACGGACCTGTACACACCTCCACTCCCCCTTTCTACTTGAGTAGATAAGAGAAAGAGTATAATGAAAACATGGGAGAATCCCAAGCTTTTGGCAAAGATTCTCAAATGCTTCATGAGGTAACGGTTTGGTAAAGATGTCAACAGTTTGTTCCTTTATGCCAACATATTCAAGCTTGATATCTTTTCGGTGACCTGCTCTCTAACGAAATGATATTTAATTGGAATGTGCTTCTTTTTGGAATGCATCATAGGATTCTTGGAGATACTGATGGCATTGGTGTTATCAAAAAATATGGGAATAGGCTCATCAAACTTGACTTGAAGATCTTGTAAATTTTGCTTCATCCAAAGAACTTGTGTACAACAAGCTGCTGCCACGATATATTTTACTTCTGCTGTGGATAACGAGATTGAAGACTGCTTTTTACTTAATCATGAAATAAGACAACCACCTAGATAAAATGCCGCTCCACTAGTACTCTTACGATCATCAACACTTCCTGCCCAATATACATCTGTATAAGCTTGGATAACCAGATCATTTCCTTTGGGATACCATATACCATATTCTGCTATGCCCTTAAGATATCAAAGAATTCTCTTGACAGCAATAATATGAGATTATTTTGGTGCTGCTTGGAATATTGCTACTTGTCCAATTTCTTGCATCACATCAGGCTGAGAGACTGTCACATATAGGAGAGTACCAATCATGGACCTATACAACCTTTGGTCCACATCCTTTGATGAATCTTCTAAGCTTAACTTGCAACCTTTTATTATGGGGGTAAGTACTGGCTCGCAATCTTCCTTCTGGAATTTTTTGAGCATTTCCTTGATGTACTTGGTTTGATATATGAATATTCCTTTATCCCACTGAGAAATTTGAAGCCCCAAAGTTATGTTAGCTCGTAAAGAATAGACATTTCAAATTTACTTTTCATTTTTGTGGCAAAGTCTTTACTTAATCTGTTGTCATTGTTTCCAAAGATTATATCATCCATATATACCTCGATAATCGTTAGGTTATCTTGATCCACTTTCACATAGATATTGTTGTCAACGCTTCCTTTCTTGTATCCTTGTTGATGTATATACTTATCAAGATGATCATACCAAGCCCTTGGAGCTTTCTTGATACCATATAAAGTCTTTTTAATCTGCAAATGTAGTCTTCTTTGTCAGAGAGCAGAAAACCTTCAGGTTGTTCAATGTAAATTTCTTCCTCCAATTCACCAATTAGAAAAGCTAACTTAACATCCATGTGGTAGACCTTTATTTTCTCGAGAAAGCATAAGCGAGAAACATCCTCATAGCTTCCATTCTGGAAATGAGAGCAAATTTTTCTTCAAAATCGATTCCTTCAACCTGTGCATATCCTTTGCAGACCAATCTTGCCTTGTTCCTAGTAACCTATAATCCTTCAATTGTTTTTCTCCCCCTAAACCTGTAATGAAACTACCATCTTGTTCAAATTACCTTCCTGTCAATCGCAAACTTGTGCCATATACCACTGCATAGATTCCTCTTCTACAAAAATTAAGGAGTCAACAAGCCAAATTGTTCAAAATAGTGAGTCACCTAACGGGAAATCTTGACTTGAGTCATTATCTGAATCAACTGCTAATTCCTCATGACTTCTTTCTTTTACAAATCTTGAAAGAATAACTGTTGAAACCTTGTTATCTTCTTTGTCTTCCTATACCTTTTTCCTTTTCCAGACCTTCTTAGTCCTGCAATCTCGAGCCATGTTCGCATAGTTATGACACTTGAAGCATTTAATGTTGTCCATAGGTGATTCCATCTGATATCTGAAATCGCGAGCACTATGGCCATAATTATGGCATTTGAAACATTTAATGTTTGGCCCATATAGCACATATTCTCTTCTAAAAAAATCATCGTGGAACTTGTCTCATGATCTTGCAAACTTGCTTCTAGGGTTTTGCAAATAATGATTGTACATGTAAAAAACTTCACAATCCCTAGCCACATGTCCATAGTTAGCACATAAAAATGAATAACCATTAATAAATGTGTGTACCTGAATGGTTCATTCGGATGCGATGGTCCTTGATAGTTGTCCCTGCCAATAAATTTACAATATTTGGCCATATGCCCATAGTTAGTGCATGAAAAACAATAACTATTAAATAAATGAACATACCTGGAATATTTTTCATTCTTCTTTGGAGGTGATGTTGTAGTTTGTTGTGGTCATTTGTTCTTGATTTCTTTGGTCTTGTTCTTTGGTGTTTCAACATTCTTCTTTCTATTTTCACTTTGATCAAATTCCTTCTTAGAATCATCCTGTGAAGATGTGGAGCTTGTACCTTCATCAACTGGATCTTTTCCATCTTTAATTCCCTTCATTTTTGCTTCTTCATCCACCTTATCTTGTAAGTGTTCTTTTTGCAATCCCTTGAGTTTGTTTATCTCATCATGGGTTGCATCAAGTTCTTCTTGCTTTTGAGAAAGATCTTCAAGAAACCATGTTTTCAAGATCTTCCTTCTTTTTTCTGCCTCCTCAACTTGTAGCTCGAGAAGAGTGGTCTTGTCTACTTCTTTGTTGAGAACTTGTATCTATTGCTTCTGCTTCTCATTTTCAATCTTGAACCTGCTTATTTCTACTGAAGATGTTTCTAATTCCTTTTTCTTTTGGTCAATAGCGGATATGTATCTTTGATCAGATTCCTTCCTTTCAATTTCTGCTTCCTGCATCTATTGTGTGATACTACTAATCACTGTAAACATTGTGTCGAGTTCTTGTTGCTTCTGTTGGACATCTCTCTTGAGGTATTGTGTCATTGTATTCTTGATTTCTTCCAATTGATTTCTAAGAATGCTAATCATCTTCTCAGACTCTTAATTTTCTTTGATGAGTTCTTTTGTTGTATTCAATTATGCTTCCAAAAGTCTTGTCTTTTCCTTTTGACTTTTGAGTTCCTTTATCACCTTGATCACTTGATTTTGAAACTCTTTTTTACTCATTTATCCCATTTCTTCATCATAATCAGAAGGATCCAAAATTTCAATAACATCTTGACGTTATTGATTTGTTGAATAGAGATTATGAAGCTTTTCCCAAAGAGCTTTCATTGTTGAACATTGACCAGCTTTTGTTTTCAAAAAATTTGGAGAAAAATTCAAAATTACATTCATGGCCTTTGAATTGTACCTTTTAGCTTCATCGGTAGATGTGTCTCCAGAAAAAATTGATTCCCATACGCCATGTGCCTGCAAATGTACTTGCATCCTAGATTCTCATATCTAGTAATTATCTGCATCAAAATCAGGGGTTAGTACACAATACTCACTTTCTTTAGATTTTGTTGTACCTGTACCTTCCTTTGAAATCCTTGTAACATGCTTCTTTGACTTTCCCATTTCTATGCTCTGAAAACTAACTTCCAAGCTCTGATACCAATTGTTGGAAATACTGAGAGGGGGGCGAATCAATATTCCTTAGCAATTAACACTTTTAAATATTTTTAGAGCATTAGTTAATCTTCAATTATTATTAATGTTTATGCAGTAATAATAGTAAATAAAAGAACACAGTAGACACAAGAATTTTAGGTGGAAAAGCCCCTCCGGGTCAAAAACCACCGAATGCCTTTCTAATAAATTCTTTAATCTTCAGCCCCAACTGAAATGAAAGTAACAATTCCTAGAATTCTAGAATTCTAGAAAATCATTCTTATCTAGCTCTCACTAGAAGGACACTCCAACGCCCTGATTTCTTCAGTAGTCAACTAAATGGATGCCCCAACATCCTAGACCAACCTACCACCCTGAAGTGTTCACATGCTCCAACCTGTAGGCGACTTCATGCACCAGCCTAGCACCTCCCTCCCACCCTATAATGATTGAAATGAGACAAGAGTGTGGATTCCCGTACTAGGGACAATGATCCACGATACAATATGATTTACAATGATTTTGAATGAACATTAAATCACTCTATGTCTTGCAACCAAACCATGAAATCATCCCAACAAAGACTCCTATACCTCCCAATAATTCCTTTTCGACTCTAGGAAGATTGACTCTTTTACAATAATGACTCTTCCAATGATGACACTTTTACAATACTAACTCTTCCAATGCTGACACTTTTACAAATGACTCTTTTACAACTTTACAATGACGACTCTTGGTCTTGACACTTCTTCACAATATACAGATGGCTGTCATGTCTTGAAAGGATGTCCCATTACAATGCTTCCTTTGATTTGATACTTCTGCTCTTGAATTCTTGCATGAAGTTGTACTTGAATCTTCTTCTACCTGCATGCAAAATTTTCCTTGTGAAACCAATCCCAAAACAAAAGAAAATACCCTTCAACTTACCTCTGCCTGCAAAACACATGTAAGTGCCTAATAATGAATAAATACAAATTAAAGTTACAATGCATACCTGAAGTGTGATTGTCAATTTTGTTGTTGACTTGTTGCAACAGTAGACAAAGACTCCCAATGTAGATATAGGCCTGGACTCTATGCAAGACTATATCCAAAACTGACCTAAAGATATATACAATAAAAACTGATGACAAACCCTAGACTTGTGATGGACCAAGTTCTAAGTACAACAACATAGACCATTCTATCAACTATGACAAGAAAAGTAACATGAACTTACAACACCACATAGATTTAGCAGACTTTGTGTAGCAAAAAGAATATGTAGCATCAAATGTGTAGTATCAAGAATAGGACGTCCGAGAAACTAATTGTGACATATATAGACACAGAGATATAACCAAGACCTTGTATATAATTACGCTGTCCTACAAAAATATATGCTAGAGATGATACTCAAAATTAAAATTTAAATAGTAATCATACATACCTTGCTATAGGAGACTTACCCTTGACTATTGATGTGTGGTCCTTACTACAGTGATCCTTGAATGCATTCTTTTTCTTTCCTTCTAGGAACTCAATATTGAATATGTTGTATCTATGTAATTTAGGAACTCCAGGGTCCGAAATTTCGTACTGTGATATCCCTTCGAGTCCTCTTTCCAACCCCATAGGCCTGATCAAGATTGGATTATTCAAGAAAGGGTTATGCTCAATATCCCACAATGACATGATTATAGATTGGTTGAGTAGAGTGAACTTGTATGAAGTTTCACGTGTCACTGTTGCGACCTTCGGCCATGAAAACGCTACTCAACAAACCAAATTATGTCCTATTATTGTGACTATTTACAAAATTTGAATCCAATGCTCATAGAAAAAGTTATGATGATATTCCCAACGTCACTTGTTTGACATGGAGTTCGGGAGCCTACAAAAGCCCTAAATTCCTTAGATCATATCTCCAAAAATATAGCGAAAGAAGATCTAAAATTTGGTCACGAGGTTCATAAAGATTTAATCTCAAATGGGTTTTAATGTAAGCTTTTGAAGCTTCGCGGAAAAAAACCACAACGAAAATTCCACGATGACCTGTTTGAAGCCACAAAATACCTACTAGAGGAGGATATGAGGGTCGTTATTTATATGAATGTCTTGAGTTGAGAGGGCCCTCAACAAATGAACATTGGAGGGATTTTAGGAGAATTTTTTATTATTAATTATTTACTATTCAATGACCACAACCAATTATGAGTAACATGCCACAACCCCATAGGGTTTTAGCCCACTAACTGGGGTTACTAACTTCAAATGCAAATAAATCTCAAACCGTAAAGAACTGGGAGGCGTACCATATATCAACTGATCCAAAATCTTTTGTTTATAGATGTGTTAAATAATTACATGCATAGATTGTAGCTTAACATAGAAAACTTAATGTGCACATGAGAGAAGAGGAGAAACACATAAAGCATGAAAGAAGACAACAAGACTTGATAACGGAGTTCGTCTAACTTGGACTACGTCTTCGGGCCTTACTCGATCAATGGGGAGGCCTTCATTCCTTAAGTGGCATGAGAAAGAAGAGTATAAGCATTAGTTACAAAAAGGAGTTTTATACCTCCATACTGAAAAATGGTCAAAAAATGAAAAACTCTAATGGAGAAATGGACAACGCCATCGCGTTCGTGGCATTGAGAAGTGCTGAAACCATATAAAATTTGTCAAATTATGACAAAGTGAAAATTCGGCCCTCTTGCAAAATTCTGCCTCGAATTGCATGCACTACCTCCTCTGCCTAGGCGCACTGACAAACTGTGTTTAAATAAAATATTTCAGGCGGATTTCTCAATGAGGCGGTTTGCTGCATTGGTTGAGATATAGTTTTATAGGGAGGAGGTCGGAAGGTCAAACCCCGCCCCCCCCTTTTTTCATACATTACAACATTTTTTTTTGTAAATTAAACTTTTAGTTGGGCCGGGCCCGCCTTGGGCGGCCCGCCCACCGTACCTTCCTCCCGCTGATTGGTTACTGTTTGGTAAGTTCATTTTGTTTGGGCGTGGTTGGGTCCGTGCCCCAAGGGTCGGCTCACCCAACTCCATTCCCATTCATGCGTGGCTTTAACAATTTGTGGGAGGGGATGGGGTTCGTGGCCCACCCCTCCACTAATACAATGTCATGTGCGGTTAGGAGTTGGGGTGGCGGGGTTGGTGGTCCACCAACCCCTTTTTTTATATATTTTTTTGTTAATAAAAACAAAATGTGCATTTTTGGGAATTCAGTTTTGGACCAAAGGAGTCTTTTTAACAAGGCAACAAATTTTCCCAGAATCTGGCTGGAGTTGGCCGAATTCTGTCCATCGGAAAAATTCCAAATTGTGCCTTCATTAATCCTGCCCAGTCATCAAAAAGTCAACCCAACTTTGACTGCCTCTATCTCCTTCATCTGGACTCGGATTGGAGTGCCATTCACACCGTTGGAATCAAGGCAATGAGAAATTCGATTTGATGTCAAGTTCATAACCTTTTTGACACTTTTAATTTTGATATTTTCCCATTCCACTGTGTTTGGAGATCCTCGTGGATCATCAACGGAAACATCTCGATGAGTAGAATCCATCGAGAAGATATTTGGCACAAAATAATTTGAGTTGTCAAGTCAAAATTCCCTTGCATGATCGGGGTAGCCCCTAGTTCTTCTTGGGTTGACATCAATGACAACCATTGATTAACGCAATTTTAGGCTAGATGTAAAGTTCAGAGTTTGGTTCTTAAAATGGTTTGGTTGGAACATCAAGGAAAATCATTGGGAAATGGACTGATCAATTTCTAGAAATATCAAGCTTAAGTGTAACAGGGAAAGGTAGGCATGTTACTGGATCTTTGTAGTTTATGAAATGGAGAAGGAAGGAAAGATTAATAATCACTTCAAATATAGAGAATTTTGACCTAAAATACTATATTTAAACTTCAGTGGAAAGCATTGATTGTTGATTTAAACCAGAAGAGAGTGTGTTGAAACAAATTGTGTACTTAAATCTTATTAAAAACAATAAAGAAATGAAAGACATATGAAAACAAAGAAAATACAAGATTATAGTAAGAAGAACTTCACCACACAACTATGACACATGAATATTGTAACAACTTTCTTGTATTAATGCAAATGGCCACTTGAATCAGTAAACAACTTTACAATGAATTGTAGTCTTTCTCAGTACGAGTCCCAACATCAATACTTCAAATTCTGAAGCATTTATATAAATTCTATCTAAATATCTTGAAATAAGAGATCAAGATTTAATACAAAACATGTTATTGTGTTTTCTCCTCAAAGGTGTACGAAAAGGTAACACTTTAGACTATGGATGAAAAAAAATCCTAACAATATAAATGACTGCTAAACGTTGTATATTTGAAGCAAATGATAGAAACAAAACATGCTAAAGCCCTGATCTATGCCACAATCATAGTTAAACTACAAAATGTAATAGTAAAATAAGTGCAAGTAACTCCAATAATCCAATGGAAACGAGATATATAAAGAATATATTTTATTAAACAACATTTGTGAAGAGAACAAATAATGTTACCAATCCCCCTCTATGGGATGGGTTCTTGGCTATCCTCAAATGTCTTCAGCTTTTGTAGAGTCTCTCTCTTCTATAATGTGTAAGACCCAACAATTAAAATGTTTGAGCTTAGTGAGAACTCAAATCAAAAGAAAAATGGTGTGCAACAGTGATAATAATCAGAGTTACAATAGTCAGTGAAACAATGAAAAAAACCAAAAGTGAAAAATGAATGGAAAACCCTTTTATTTATAACAAAATATTAGGTTATCCTCGAATAATGAACAATAATAAAATAGTATTAACCCCATTCTAGAATTAACCATTTGGAATATTTTATTATATTTGGTTAAAGGGAAAAAGTATTTAAACTTTTATTTAGAAATAATAAACAAATAAATGATTTATTTATCATCTCAAGAAATATTGTTAAGGAATAATAAAAAAAGAATGATTTATTTAATTATTTCTATGGGATTTGGTCAAACTTGACAAAGAATAATAACTAATTAGTGATTAATTAATTATTCCTAGAGAAAAATAAGATAATTAATGATTTATCTATTTATTTCTCATAATCGGGCCAAACGTGACAAGGAATATTAATTAAACAATGGTTTAATTAATTATTCCTAGAAGATAATCAAATAAATAATGATTTATTTAATTATTCTTCATGGGTTTAATTATAAATGACTTAACAAATGTGTTTTATTAAGTAATTTCTCACAGTGAAAACAATTTTACTATGATAAAATTGACCCTACATGGTGTACTTTGACTCATCTAGTACATTATGGCTAGATGATCAATTTTTTGTGATAACAAAAAATATCAAAGATTTTTACAAGAATAGAACAAAATTATAGGAGATATGAAACTGTTGCGGTTGTTGGCACTATCCTCGAGGGTGGCTGTTGATGACTGGGCCTGAAGAAGCGTTGTCTTGTTGTCTTGTTGTTGGAGGTGAAACTATTTTACTCCAATATTTCACATAATTTATCCCAATGCTCTTCACTTGGGATAGAAAAATTTATTAACTTCTTGTAAGTCTCATCTACCTCAATATACATTTGCAAAGTAGGCTTGATGAGAAGCAAGTGCTTGATCTCATGCTTGAAGAACATGTCGAACTCTATAGCCTCTAGAAAAACCTTCCCTATGATGCTTCCTTTAATGCCTACAAACTTTGATTTATCTCAGGCAATAGTGTATAGCTTATGGAAGTAGTCCTTTAAACTAATCAATTGGTCTCCATTTCCTATCTGTCCTGACAGTCCTTTAAGATTAAGTGCATTAAACGTTCTATGAAATTTCTAGGCACTAAACTCCATGTTGTGACATTTGTTTTCTAATTGCAACATCAGGTTCCTTTTAGTCAAGACCCTTCTCACCTCTAAAATTGTTTATGTTCTATCTGCAATTTCTAAATATTCTAACTCCTCCTTGGTTTTTGAATTTAAGATCCTTATCAGTGTTGTAGCTTCTTCAGGCTTTTGTCCCAAACCTGCCTTTATCTATGAAACTGCTTCTTTTGATTTCCTAATCAACTCTTGTTATTCAAATATAATTTGAATTGAGGGCCATATTTCATTGATGGCCTCATTAATATCTATCCATATGGTCTCCTTTACCTGTGCCAAAGTCTGGGCCATGGCCAACTCACTTTCTAACTGTTCAAACTTTAGAGTGAGCTTGTGAGTTTTCTGCAACTCCGCTATATAATAATTGTCTATCTGTAGTTTCTAATCCTGCAGAGTTTTGAGTTGAGCCTTTAACTTTTCAATTTCATGCCCTTGAATGGATAGGTATTCCATGGCTTTAACTAACTCATTTGGAGAATCTATACTTTGTGCTTGTGCTGCAGTCAATGTAGATTCTCTTGTTGTTGTTGATACTAAAATAGGGACTCTTGTTAGAGGCACTATATTTAGCTATGATGATTAATCCTTTTCTTTGAGCAGTTTTTCCATCTCCACTTCCATATCCTTCATTTGGTTGCTTTATCCAATTATTATCTTAAACATGATCTCTTTTTCTTTCTCAAGTTCCCCAACTTCATTAGCTTGGGGATCCACAATGGAGGGAAGTTTGAGTTGTTTCCTCAATGCTATTATGTTTGCATTTTTCCTTCTTACAATCTCTTCTGCTGCTTTTACATCTTTAGGGTTATACCATGATTTAATTACCAGGTCCTCTAATGATTTAATCCTAGTGTCCTTAGCCAAAGATGAAATATTTTCAAGTTTTAATTGTGAATATATGTTGTTGAGTGAGGCCTGCAACTTGGAAGGTGTCATGGCAATGTTGGTCAAGGTAGAGTAAATCATTTCTCCAGTTTGTTTATGTAGGTCTATTTGGTCAATGGGGTGAATCTACTCAGCATCAAAGGAGAAAACAAATTTCTTGTAATTAGCTGGAGTCTTCGGAAATGGAATTTGTGCTTGAAGAAATGCAATTTTCATTTTCCCCTTTTCTGTATCAAAGGATGAAAGAACCCTGTGCTGTGAAGAGGTTGTTTGCTTCCAGAATTAGATGTATGTGGAGGCATTGAGCTTCTCATTCTTCTTCTTAATTTCTCTATATTTTGCAAAGTTATTTGGTTCATCCTGGTCCTAGACCAATTCTAATGTTTGAGTTGTATCTAGGGGATCTTGGGAAGTTCAGGAAGCTGGAGATCTTGTGAAGATATGTTCTCTTCTTATAGAAGCATGATGTCATGTCAGGACTATGGCCTACCCCTCATCATCCTGCTGAAAAATTGGTTGGGAACTCGTCTTGTGCTTATTTTTATATATCAGAAATTCTTTGACTCCAATGTCTATCACTGAAGGGGAAGCCTCCTCCCTTGGTCTCTTATCTCTTTCTCTTGAAGTATCATAGTCTATGAGGTTGTTGTAGATATGGCCTGTTCTTTTACCTCTTGTAGTGTGTTCTCCTCCCATTAACTTTGATTCACCTTGGAGTGTGAGTGTAGGGAGTGGTTTTTTGTTCCACTCTCAGCTTGGAGATTATTCCAAAAGGGTCATATGACCAGGTAAAGATCAATTTGAAGTTCATTTTTTTATATAGTGAATTTGCCTCTTTTCCTGATGTCTTGGTGTTACAAATAAATTGTCCCACCTATGCCTTGATCTTGAACTGGGACTTCTTCTTTGCTGCAACTAAATGTAAATCATCCATATATACCATATGCCTGATATATTCCAATGAGAATATTCTCATGGGAATGAACTTAGGAAGCCTGTAGGGTGGAAAATCACACCCATAAACTATGATTTCTACATAATTTTGATACTAATACCAATCCCCTGTTATAGTCTGTGCACTAAGATGCAAAATTCTTTGTATTTCTGGTCTTATCCTAGGCTTATCCTGGTCCTCGACCAATTCTAATGTTTGAGTTGTATCTAGGGGATCTTGGGAAGTTTAGGAAGCTGGAGATCTTGTGAAGATATCTTATCTTCTTATAGAAGCATGATGGACTTGTTAGGACTATGGTGGCCTACCCCTCATCCTCCTACTGAAAAACTGGTTGAGAACTAGTCTTGTGCTTCTTTTATATATCAGAAATTCTTTGACTCCAATCTCCGTCACTGAAGGGGAAGCCTCCTCCATTGGTCTCTTATCTTTTTTCTCTTGAGGTACTAAAGTCTATGAGGTTGTTGTAGATATGACTTGTTCGTCTGCCTCCTTTAGTGTGTTCTCCTCCCATTGATTTTGATTCATGAACTTCTCTATCTCTTGTCTTGGAGTGTGAGCGTATGGAATGGTTTTTTGTTCCACTCTCAGCTTGGAGATGATTCCAAAAGGTTCATATGACCAGGTAAAGCTCAATTTGAAATTCATTTGTTTAAGGAGTGAATCTCCCTCTTTACCTGCTACCCCGGTGTTACAAATAAACGGTCCCACCCATGCCTTGATCTTGAACTAGGACTTCTTCTATGCTGCAACAAAATGTAAATCATCCATATGTACCATCTTCCTGATATATTCCAATGAGAAGATTCTCATGGGAATGAACTTAGGAAGCCTTTAGGGTGGAAACTCGCACCCATAAACTCTGATTTATATATAATTTTGGTACAAAAACCAATCCCTTGTTTTAGTCTGCTCACTGAGATGAAAAATTCTTTGTATTTATGGTCCTATCCTAGGATCTACATCACTGTTTAGTAAGATGGAAACTGTATGTAGGAATTGATCAACATAATCAAAGAAGGTGTACTCGGTGGAATTTTTCCTCACCAGGGAGGTCCAAAGTATTACAGACTGTGGATTACTCTGATCATCTAATTTCTTTAAAGGGAATGAAAACCTATCTTCTTGATGGTAAAGAAATAAATAAACCAACATTGAAGAATACTTAAAAGTCCCCTCAGTGGAGAATTTGAGGAGTTGGTCATGAATTGAATCTGCAATGAACTCACTATAATTGAAAATAGGGGGTTTCTCACCAGTTGTAAAGATTGATAGGAAACCAACAATGGCCTCATCAACTCACTGATCAAATTGATAGCCAGGTATACATGAAATAATTGCAATTATCTATTTAGTCATCTCGGGGAACAGAGAGGATGAGTAGGGTTTTTTCTTAGGTAATTGGGCATCCTATGGGAGAGAAATCTCAAAAATCTAAAAAATCTAGCATCTACTTGATATATTCTAATGAGCAGATTCTCATGGAAACGAACTTAGGAAGTTGGCTACTCACACCCGTAAACTATGATTTCTATATAATTTTGGCTTAAATACCAATCCCTTGTTTTAGTCTGCTCACTGAGATGCATAATTCTTTGTATTTCTAGTCCTATCCTAGGCTCTACATCACTATTTAGTAAGATGGAAACTCTATGTAGGAATTGATCAACATAATCAGAGAAGGTGTACTCGATGGAATTTTTCCTCACTAGGGAGGTCCAAAGGATTATAGACCATGGATTACTCTGATCATCCAATTTCTATAAAGGGAATGAAAACCTATATGCTTTATGGTAGAGAAATAAATACACCAACACTAAATAATTCTTAAAAGTCCCCTCAGTGGAGAACTTGAGGAGATGGTCATGAATTGACTATGAAATGAACTCACTTTAATTGAAAATAGGGGGTTTATCACTAGTTGTAAAGACTGATAGGAAACCAACAATGGCCTCATCAACCCATTGATCGAATTGATAGTGAAGTATACATGAAATAATTTCCTCTATCTGTTTAGTCATCTCGGGGAACATAGAGGATGAGTAGGGGTTTTTTTCTTATGTAATTGGGTATCCTATGAGAGAAAAATATCAAAAATCTTGGCTCTTTGTGGGAAGGTAAGGTTTTTGTAGAATTCCATGAGAGAATATATTGAAAATGGCTTCAGGGAGTCAAAATTTAGCAATTGTAGCATTTGAGAGATGGCTTCTACAGTGATGGTGAAAAGGATGTCACTGTTGTGGGCCACAATTACCCTTTGGCTAGGGATGTAGTGAAATTTGCACCAATACACGAATTCTAGGAAGTGATAGGTCTGTGGGAAGATGAATTGGGGCAGGGAATATTCCCACAAGCCCAATTCATCATTGAGGTCAAGAAAATTTTGCTTCAACCAACTGTGAAGCTCATACAGGTCAAAATCGCATTTGGTTTCAACAATCTTGTATTGTTGGTCCACTAATGGTTGAAGATCTAGGTCTATGGTAGGGGGCAACATAGGGTTGTCATGAGAGGATTTAGATTTTATTCTAGGTGCCATGAGAGAAGAGTAAAGAGCAAGGAATTCAGAAATACTCGAAAAAAATAGGTGAATCTAGTGTCTGGATGCAAATTGAAGTCTAGGTAATCAGTTGTAGGTGACTGGTTATGTTGACTGGTTACATAGATGTACTGGATCATTGGTTGGGTGCTAGGCATATTCGGTTTGGTCCACTGTGTACTAGAACTCTTGATTACCTGTTATCATAAAATGGAGAAAGGAGGCAATATGACCGGTTTTGGTAGGCTATATAGAAAAACATGTTTACCGTTACAATGGAGCGGGTCTATTGTGGTGGGAGCAGATAAAATTAATTAACAATAGTCTACTGATGTGGTGGCGGGAGTGCCAGATGGAAACATTTTATTGGGGGAAAAGTAATGGCGGGAGGTTACTTTGGCGGAAGAGGAGCGGTGTTGTAGGCATGAGGTGGCAGACAGGGAGTGGAGGGGAAAGGATGACGTACGAGTGAATGGTGGGGACGGGGGAGTCCACATGGTGGGAGGTTAGTGCCATGAGATCAGCACAGATCAAAGGTCGGGTGAGGGGGAAAGCAGGATATGTGTTTCGGAGGGGGGATGGAATGGTAAGCGGGAATAAGCGCACGTGGGGGGGGGGGTGCGAAGTACTTTGGAGTTGCCATGTCGCAAGTAAATTATACCTTTTTAGACCCCCCCTTGTGATTAAACATCAGAGGGGCTCGGGGGGCCCGAATACGATCCCTTGCCGTTGCTCCAAGTGGGGTGGATCGGGACCATTAAAGACACACACTCACTTTTCTATGTAACGACAAAACTTGTCGCATCTGAACTTTATTCATATATTAAAATTGCCATTTAACTTAACAATTTATCTTAACACTAAACCTTAATCAACCACGTTTAAACACTGTGGTTAATTAATTTTATTTTCACTAATCTAACTCAACCATGATTAAATTGTGTGGTTGATTTATTCACTAACCTATACTAATTTTATTTAATCCAGTCTAATCATGTTTAAACAATGTGATTAAACTAACTTATCTACTTCTCCTAATTCAATGTGGCATTTAAACAAGATGCACACTTTATTGAAAATCTTCTAAGGTACTTCTAATGCAATTTTTCATTTTTGCGTGGCACTTTGACTTGCTGTTGTGAAATCAGCTCACAAAATAGAAGAAAAGATAGAGCGACTACTTCAAAATCAGCCTCTTCGAGGGGGAAACCTCCTTTACATTACACAAATGAACAATTCTTGGCTGATACAAATGACAAGACCTCCTTTCTATATATAGGAGTCTTAGGCGTCACAATATAGTCAAAACCAACATAACAATATTAATGTAAGGGCACAACAATAACAATAGTGGGCTTCTATGGGGTACAATAATAATAATATGGGGACAACATGGGCACAACAATAACAATAAGAGGCTACAAAGAAAATAATAATAAGGGAATACACTAGTATTATAGGGACCTAACATGCACCTCTCCTTCAGAAAAGCGTTGTCCTCAAAAATTGAGTAGTTCTGGATTTTTTTGTATAAATTTTTCATCCTCCCATGTGGAATATTTTGTAGGTAAGTTATTCCACTTGATGAGATACTCTAAAATTGATCAATTTCGTAGTTGAGTTCATTTTTTTGTGACTGCTTCAAGTTCCAATATGATTTTTCCTTCCTCGTCAAGTTCTGGCAATATTGTTTGAACTGGGAGCTTGTCACCTATAACCTTCTTTAAGCATGAAACATGGAAAACTAGGTGCACTCGGGAAGTTGTAGGAAGCTCCAATTTGTATTCCATAGTATCAATCTTTTGCAACACCTTGTATGAATTATAATACTTTGGTGATAATTTATTATCCTTCTTAGTCTGTTTGAGGGACAATTGTTTGTATGGTTGTAGCCGTAGAAATACCCAGTCACCTACATTAAAACTTCTTTCGCTGCGATGTTGATATGCTTGTTGTTTAATTCTATTATGTGCCAACGTGAGGTTATCCTTTAAGAGTTGGAGAACTTCTTGTTGATGCTCTATGTGATATTCCACTAATTGAACCTTAGAATTTTCTCTTAAATATGATGTGATGGATGGTGGATGATATCCAAAAAGTTCCATAAATGGGGTCATTTTTGCTACAGTATGGAAGGAATTTTTATACCACCATTCAGCTAGAGGCAACCATTTGACCCATTGTGTATGTTTATCAGATAAAAAACAATGAAGATATCCTTCCAAATTTTTTTTCACTATCTCAGTTTGCCCATCAGATTGAGTATGATAAGACGATCTATGAGCTAACTCAGTACCTAGACAAGAAAATAATACTGTCCAAAAATTTCTAGTGAAAATGGGATCTCTATCACTTACAACAATCTTTGGGTTTCCATGTAGCTTTTTAATTGTTTCCATAATTGAAGTAGCAACTGTATCAGCTTTAAAGGGATGAGATAATGCGCGAAAGTGCGCATACTTGGTAAGTCTATCAACTACCACCATAATGACACTCTTTCCTTCGGACTTGGGTAAACCTGTGATAAAATCCATTGAAACCTCCTCCAAATGTTGACTTGGAATGGATAAAGGTTGTAATAGACCCGGGGTCTTAGTTGTTTCAACTTTGTTTTGTTGGCAAACCAAACATTCCACCACAAAATTTTGAATATAATATTTAAGGCCATCCCAAAAAAATTCCTTCTTAACTATGTGGTAAGTTTTTAAAAATCTTGAGTGCCCTCCTAAGGGAGAGGTGTGAAATTCCATAAGAATTTTTTGTTTGAGTTGGGAATTCTTACAGAGGTATAAGCGATCTTTGTACCATAACGAATCATTTTTCCAACTAAATGTATCAGATTTACTGGGGTCTTGTTATATCTTTTGAATGAGTGCCCACACTTCTTCGTCATTCTTCCATTCATCCCTTTC